>CM021109.1:304641953-304882131 GCA_007115665.2 Sequoiadendron giganteum
CTTGAAGGGCACTTTGGATCATGACTTGTGGTATTCAAAGGATACTGAATTTACTCTGAATGATTACATAGATGTAGATTAGGTTGGTTGTGTAGATGACAGGAAAAGTACAAGTGGTGGTGCATTATTTCTTGGATGTAGATTGGTGTTATGGATAAACAAGAAACAAGATTCACTGTATTTATCTACTGCATAAGAAAAATACATTAAAACATCTTGCTGCATAGTTTTTGTGGATGAGGCAAACATTAAAGGATATTAGAGTGGTATATGATATGATGAACCAATTTCTATCTTCTATGATAATACAAGTGCTATAAATATATCAAATAATATGGTAATGCATTCAAGGACAAAGTATATCTCAATTCGGTATCAATTTTTGAGAGAAAAGGTTGTAGAGAATGAAGTGAAGCTTGAATATGTGTCTACAAAGGATCAATTTGTCGACATATTCACTAAGGCTCTTCCTAAGGATACTTTTGAGTACCTCTAGGAGAATTTGGGGGTTATTTCCCCTCCTTCTTTGAACTAGATGCATAAGGAGATGAATCGGTCCACTGGATCTCAAGATTCATTCCTTGGTATGCACTGATGTTGGTGGCTACCTCTCAAGGGGAGTAGGTAGTGCCATTTTTGGTTGTTGTAGTCAAGATGGGTGAGTGTTGCCATTGTGCAAGGTTTTTGATTGATGTAGTTTGGTGTGTACTAGTAATGGGGAGTATGTAGAGTAGTAAAGGAAAGAAAGTTGTAAAGCATTGGTGAATAGTATGATTAATTTCAAAGGAGGAGAATGAATGATGTAAACATGTTGTCCTTTTCTATTGATGTTAAATGGGGAGAGATTAATGTGAAAAAAATCAAAGGGATAAAAATTCATGTGAAGGGAGAGAGTAATGAGCTAGTTGTGTAAGGGGGAGAAAGTAAAATAAAAGAGAAGAAGAGTTGGTGTGGAGAAAGAGTATTTATGATCAAAGTTGGTTTTTTTGTTCACATTTTTTTACATTATGTGTTTCCATCAATGACAAAGGGGGAGATTATTGCAAGTATGTGTAGTTGGTGTTGTCATTGGTGTCAACTGTATGAGCATGAGATTGCTACAAGAGTGTGAGAAGTTGGTATTGAGTTGATATTTTCTTTGATGATGCTTTGATTAGTTGCATTATGTTGTCAATAGTAAGCTATTGATGTCAACCTCTAGTGTTGCTTTGATAAGATTCTTCCAATGGATGTATGGCTGAGTTTCTATATTTTAGGTGGCTTGGAGGTGATAGGAAGTGATGAAAATGTTGAGGATGTGTATGGTGCTTAGTTTACAAGTGATTTTGAGAAAATTTAAATAAAAAGAGGAAACAGTGTGTTGTAATGGTGTTACGTGTTACAAATTAGTGTTTTGGTTTGTCTCTACATTTCTTATATGAAGATTTGATTGTGTAGATTGGTTATGTTGATTAGAGATGTTCAGAGGTGTTGCATTTAAAATTTGGTCTGATGGATCATTGTGTAGAGGAAGTTGTGCTCACCAATGTGTGAACTATGTATTGTAGAGGTATTTGGGAGAAATATTTTTGCTCTGCATTTCTCCATAGAGTGTTTTTAGGTCTTATAGATCTAGAAGGGTGTTGATAGTGTTTGCATCTTTCTTCATTTGAAGTTGTTTGAGGTTTGGTGCTTTAGAAGTCAGTTTCTTAAGTTATAGTGCATGAAAAAATTATTTGAGTGTACTAGATGTGTACATTTTCAAGTGAAAGTTGTTGTGAAGGAATTTGTTGGATTTCAAGGTGTTTATGGAATATTCTAGATCATGTTCAAGCATGGTGTGTGGTTTTTGAGTCATCTTTGAATTTGAGGAATGGTAAAATTAAATGTTAATGATGTTAACACAGGTTCAGTCGACCTTGGGTGTTTACACTAACTGCGAAGTTTCTTCGGTGTTTGTGGAAGTGTGGCATGGTGTGTATGAGTGGATTTAGGTCCTAGCTAAGGTTTTTTTTGGTATTTCTTCATTCCTTTCCATTGCAAGAATGTTTTGGTGCTGACCTAATTTGAATTTTCACAGTTAATTTTTCCATGTAAATTTGGTGTTTCCTTGTGTACGGTGTTGATTTGGTTTTGTTTCTATTATCTGCTTTCATGATAAATCATTCAAAAATATTAAGGGTTAATTGAATTAATGTGTATCTGAATTTTTGTGAGGGTATTGAAGTTTTAAGATACAACTGATTCACCCGCCCTCTCAGTTGTCTTGTGCATTCAATAATATCATTTTAATTTTTCCATCCACTCTTTAGTTACAATTTCCCTATATTTTTTGTGCCACTTTGGGAATGCAAAAAATCTCCTAAGATATATATGGAATTAACATTGAATAAGGTCTTGACACAATTTTCAAGACAAGACACATTTTTAGGACACCCTCCTTGGTAAATCTAAGAGACATCTATGAATTTCAATGGCTCCTACAAACCAAAAATTATATGGAAAATAGCATTTGATTTTCAAAATACCACCATTTGAATCACTTAAGATATTCATTTATTTATCCTCATTTACCAATAAATTGAATGAATCCTAAAAACACTTTTAATTGAAAACCAATACCTTAAATACTAAAAAAATCTAACAATATGAAACTAAAAAGGAAATCCTCGAATATTCCTAGATAAATTATGATCATAATATTCTTCTTATAGTATAATATTTCTTTTAGAAAATGAATTAATTGTTCTAGGGAAATTCATACACTTTCAATGCATACCAAAACTAGATACACCTAATTTCCTACCCCAAAACATCTTGATATGAAAAAATAGTAATGATACTTGACATAGGTTTTATGGCTACCCTCCTTTGAAAATTATTTTCATGAGATTATGATACTAGATTGGACCCATTAGACCTATTGACCTATCCCCTATTCCAACCTAGCTCATGATCCAACACATTTTAGTAACCTTTGATGCTTATGATACTAATCCAGTGAATACTATTGTAAATATTATTGTAAACTTGAACAAATGTTAATCCAATGCATGTGTAATTCACAATAGAAATATTTATTCATTTAATTATTAAGTTACACCATAAAAAATCAACTTTATAAGCATAATTCTATATTTGTGAACCCCTTCGACCTTTAACATCTAGGAATTCTCTCAATAAATATTCAAGAGAACGCCACCTACAAATTCTCAACTCGTGAAGGCTAAAACTATACCTATCCCTACCATATGTTTGAATTACAACCTATGACTCGATGAGACTATAACAATGGAAACTATCACAAAAATTCCCTCGACTGGTCCGATTCTAACAAATTATAATACTTCATGCATATAACATGAAATAATCAATGAAGTTCTGCAGTGAATGCATGAAAGTTACAGAGATTTTTCTCTTTGAAGGTTTACAAAAATGACCGCCTATGGAAAAACCACAAATAGGAATTACAGAGGAAATGTTGTATGAGATCCCGCAAAAGGAATCATGGAAGTATGAGCAGCCCCAACATAAGTATTGTTATAATCTACATACTCGAATTTCATCAATCTTTGAAAAGGTGTATATTATCGATTGTTCTCCATGTGAAATAAATTGCCCTTGATTATCCGCTTCTCTCCCTACACTATGTTCAAGCACCCTCAACGTTCATTTCTACAGAAAGGTCTAAGTGAATTGTGATTAAAATGATAAGATATACATCATGCTCAAATAAATCTTTGCCATCATAAATAGTCATGATCCAAAGGAATTCTAAAGGATACAATGGTTTGTGAAACCTACAGATGTGAGATAAAATCCAATGATTTATCATGTTGCTCATTATATAATATGCCTCCAGTTCCTGCAATGATGAATATCGATGTACCCAGCAGAAAATTGATGAGACATACCCGATGCAGGAATACAACATACTCTTTGACCGTGCCTTATAATGGAAAATTTTCGCAATGAAAACAATCGATAACTAATACATAGTACATTAAAACATTCATAGATTTTATGGAAAATCATGGCAAGCATGGATTATGGAAATATAGTGTGTGGATATCAATAAATAACGATCTCGTGCAACAATGCAACTTAGCACACTTTTACAAAGATTGTGAAATTTTAAGAGTACTAGTCAAGTTGCAAATTATACAATTGTATAAATTGAGATGAATGATAAACTATGAATAATTGTTTTGATGAATTGCTTAGTAATGAGTACAATATATATAGCAGGAGATGAGCCATCTAGAATGGCAATTGCTGACTAGAAAATAGGCGTGCAACTCCATGCAAGATTGCATGACTAAGAAATCATTATCTTAACAAATAGTAAACTTATCTAGAGGTAGACAAAATATTCTACACTAACACCCCCTTAAGTGGGGAGAAGCTAATCTCTCGACAAAATGAATTGAGGTATAGGCATGATAACATAATACCCCATCCCCCATGCCAATCTCCCAAAAAAATGCATCAACAAAAAAGATTGAGGAACGGAGTTGACGAAAGTTTAGGCATGTTTTGTTACATGTCCCATCATCAAAAAATGTGGCACACTGATGAATTTCAAAATTGGAATGCTTTAATATTAGTGAAAAATCTGCCATTTCAACATTTCGCATTTTGAACGTTGCTAGGGAGCTTGGAAGCGAGTTGTAGGCGTTCAGAATTTGAAGCAAAGCGCCCAATCTCCCTACCAAAATGCATGTGACAGGCACGGGAAGCTAGCTAGTAGGTATGTATATCTACAAGAAATATATGTCATTTTTCCATTCTACCTAGGGATTGTGAAGAATTGAATGGGCATGTGTTGCAAAATAGTGGGTATTCATTTGAAATACAGAGTTGTTTATGTGATTTTCTATTGAGGGTTTGTAAAATTTGTGTTTTGAATGTTCACACCAATACAATTTGAGGAAACATGGAGAAATAACTCACAAAAATCTAACTTTCATTTATTTTCTGGAATTGAAATAGTTCATAATGTCACTATTTTTGACATTCACATTTTGAAGGTTGGTGGGGAGCTCAGAAGGGAGTTGCAGGCATTCAAAGGTTAAAGCAGAGTGGCCAATCTCCCTACGAGGACACATGTGACAGGAATAGGTAGCTAGCTAGCAGGTACATGTATATCTTCTAGAAATATATTCCATTTTGTCATTCTGCCTAGGGACTGTGAAGAATTGAACACATATTCGTTGCAAAATAGTGGGTTTTCATTGACATGTTTTCAATGGTTTTCCTTGTGAAAAGGGGTTTTCATTTGATATGGAATGTTACAAAATAGTGGGTATTCATTTGAATTTATGATTTTCCAAGGGTTTTCATTGTGAAAGGGATTTTCATTTACATTTTCTCCATAACCATCTTAAATTAGGAAAACTATCGAAATTGAGCTGAGGGTGACTAACCATTTCAGTTGTTATGTGTTGAGTTATGAATTTCTTCACGTAGATAGGAGGTTTGAAAACTCATTGTCATTTGTCAACTACACTTAATGGAATAGACCAAGCTTCAGGGTAGACAATTAAACTTGCAAAGGCTGCCTAATATAGGAAATTGCATGTTTCATTTAACTCAATGTGTTTGTCAACCTCCACATTACAACGTACCCAACCCCTTGTGGTTTTCAAGTCCGTATATGTAGGTGTGCATTAGAAATAGCAAGAACACCAATTTATTGCCATTAATGGTAATATTGAACAAACTTTTTGATAGCGATGAATGTTGTGTAGTGCAGGTTGTAAAACACAACGTGTTTTGAAGCCTCTCTTTACTTATATGTGAACTTTGTCATGAAATGTAGATGTACAAATGTATATATGGGGTTCTATTTGATAAAATAGAACCATTCACCATGAATACATAGTAAAAGACGCATATACATTTCAAGCTACAACCTAAAAAGCCTAAAGAACACTATTCTAACCTAGAACTATGTTTTGATCTATCATACTTTCTAATGTCTAATCTTACCAAACTAATGCTGGGAGTCAACCAATGGGTAGTTGGCTTAATGGAAATTCCATGTTGTAAGCACCTAGATGGTGTTGAGTCAAATCTCAATAAAAAAAAAGAAACTAAAAAAATGAGAGTCTAGGCATGCTTTAAGTAGATCTTAAAGTCAATGGATAAAACTTGGGAAAAATATAAATCTAAATTAGATGCAGTGTGTTGCCACAATAGTGTGTCTCACTTTTGGGACGTGCTGATTTTTGCCTGAAATCACTGTTTTTTAAAAAAACTAATGATTTAAATCTTGAGAGGTTCCATCTAAAGGGTTTTAATTGAAGAGGGGTAGATAATACCCCCTTAGATCAAACCCCCTTGGATAGGCTGCCTAATATAGGAAATTGCATGCTTCATTTAACACAGTGTGTTTTTCAACCTCCACATCACAATGTACCCTGCAACCCCTTTGTGGTTTTCAAGTCCTTATATGTAGGTGTGCATTAGAAATGGAAATAACACCAATTTCTTGCCATTAATGGTAATATTGAACAAACTTGTTGATAGCGGTGAACGTTGTGTAGTGGAGGTTGTGAAACACAATGTGTTTTGAAGCCTATCTTTACTTATATGTGAACTTTGTCATGAAATGCAGATGCAAAAATGTATAGATGGATTTCTATTTTATCAAATAGCACCATTCACCATGAATACATAGTAAAAGACGCATATACATTTCAAGCTACAACCTAAAAATCCTAAAGAACACTATTCTAACCTAGAACTATATTTTGATCTATCATACTTTCTAATGTCTAATCTTACCAAACTAATACTGGAAGTCAACCAATGGGCGGTTGGCTTAATGGAAATTCCATGTTGTAAGCACCTAGATGGTGTTGAGTCAAATCTCAATAATAAAAAAAAAGAAACTAAAAAAATGAGAGTCTAGGCATGCTTTAATTAGATCTTAAAGTCAATGGATAAAACTTGGGGAAAATATAAATCTAAATTAGATGCGGGGTGTTGCCACAATAGTGTGTCTCACTTTTGGGACGTGCTGATTTTTGCCTGAAATCACTATTTTTTTTTAAAACTAATTATTTAAATCTTGAGAGGTTCTATCTAAAGGGTTTTAATTGAAGAGGGATAGATAATACCCCCTTAGATCAAAACCCCTTGGATAGAATCCCTCTAGTATTAAATCATACCCACAATGGAGTCTCCTTCACACCTATCCAAATGTTGTCAAAAAACCACTTTTTATTTACCTTTTGAGGGATTAAACAATTTCATTTAAAAATGATATTTTGCAAGATTGTAGCCCTCAAAATGAGCTTTCCAACAAGTATAGTTTTGATATATTTTTATTCTATCATGTATTTAATTTTCATTTTTTACTAAACATAGGTTTTTATCTGAACATCAAGCTCTTTATTGTGTAGAGGTGGAAAAATAGTAAAACATTGTAAAAAAAAATTAAAAAATAAAAAAAATACCCTTTCCCTAGGTATTGATGTCCTTATTTCACCCCAAAAAAAAACTAGATTTCGATATATAAACAAGTTAGGTTGTATGACACACGTATGTCCAAATTATATTTACATTGAATTCAAAAATTAATTTTAAAAAAATATGCAACAAAAATTTATGAAAAAATATCCTTTCTCTAGATATTGATGTTGAGAATCTATATTTCAAAAATTAGAATTTAATCTTTTTATAGAAAAAAAGTTACAACACAAATGTTACTTTTTGAAAGTGTTTTTTTTTGCTTAAAACTAGTTATTAAAGGAGATTTTGAAAGATTCGTGATTTATTTTGGAAAATTTGAACAAAAATATATTTAGAATCTACACACAAATTGCAACAAATCACTAGTTCACATCATCTTCAAATTCTTAATGATTTAGCTGCTATAGGTCTCAAAAGATGAAGATTCGGTTAAAAATATTGATGTAAATGTCTATCTTGGGCAAAAAGTGAGACATAGTATTGTGATTTCACCTTTTTCCATTTTACATTCATTATGATTCAAATTTTCACTATCATACATTGAGGATCTGATATGATCTGCAAATTGATATGATGTGAAATTGAATTAATGTGACTTGGCATGACATATGGGTATCTAAGCTTTTGATGGTGACAACACCATTCTTGGCACTTTTTTCTGTAGCTGCCAATTTTATTTGTTCCCTATGCACTCTATTTGAGTCACAAACAAAAACCAATGAGAGGAATAAGGGAAAATACAAAGATGACATAGAAAGAGGTGGAAAGTGCAAAGAGGCAGAAGAGGAGGATACCAAAAAGTCTATTAAAATGGAAGGTACAAATGAAAATGAAAAAAATAGCATCATCGCTTTTAGAAGGTTCAATACTCGTATATCATGTCATGTCACATTAATTAAATTTAAGATCATATCAAATCGACAACATATGATAGTGAAAACTTGAATCATAATGATGTGACATGCCTCATGAGTTGTTTTAAGTTTGAGTTGCTGCTACTTTACGAGTGATCCTCCTAACAACTGGAAAAAGAGGTAGAAGCTAATCTCCCTACAAAAACACATGTCTTAGAGATGATAACATAATGCCCCATCCACCATTAAATTTTTAATTACATTAAAAAGTATGGAAAAAGAGGTAGAAGATAATCTCCCTACAAAAACACGTCTTAGAGATGATAACATAATGCCCCATCCACCATATGATGACATCATTATGAGATAAGACTAAAGAACTTCTAGGCGTGTGTCATTTCAATGTTGTCACATGTCCTTTTATTGGAAAAATATGGCACACCAACAAGTTTTAAAATTAATCTCCCTAAAAAAGTTCATGTTTTAGACATGATAACATAATGTGATGCATGTGTGGGTTGTCTACTCATAGTCCAATGTGTTTTCCAACCTACAAATATATTGTGCATTTTATTTTTTGATGATATGAAGAAATTGAAACACATTTTTTAATGTAACTAATAGTTGTGGTAAATTTTGAAGGTGTCTTCCATTACATTCATACTCTCTAAATAACAAATGGTTTTCAAGATATTCATATTGTGAATAATATTGTAGTTTGGAAAACAATGAGTGTTATAAAACTTGAAACCCACATATTATTTTAAAACCAAAAACGCATGTCTTAGATAGGATAACGTTATGCCATATCCAGCATATGGTGCCATCATTATGAGATAAGACTAACAAACAGATGTTGATGGACGTTTAGGCATGTGCCATTTCAAGTGCTATCACATGTCTCGTTGCTGGATAAATGTGGCATCATGAAGGTTTCAAAATTAATCTCCTTACAAAAATGCATGTCTTAGACATGATAACATAATATGACATATGTGTCTGTTGTAGGTTTCATAATCTACTCACAACCCACTATATTTTCCAACCTCCAAATATACTGTGCATTTTATTTTTTGATGATATGAAGAAATTAAAATGCATTTTTTATTGTAAATAAATGTGGCATGCTAGTAGGTTTTAAAATTAATCTCCCTACAAAAACACGACTTAGACATGATAACATAATGCGGTGCATGTGTGGGTTGCAGGTTTCATACACCATCTACTCAAAACCCATTGTGTTTTTCAACCTGTAAATATAATGTGCATTTTATTATTTTGATGATATGAAGAAATTGAAACATATTTTTTTACTATAACTAATAGTTATGGTGAATTTTTTAGGTGTCTTAACCTTCAAAATGTGAAATATCCAAATAGTGTCTTTATCGACTTTCAAATTAATAAATTAAAACATGCTAATTTTGAAATTTGTGGGCATGCCACATTTTTCAACGATGGGACACATGATGGATGTGTTGGCATGGGGGATGGGGTATTATGTTATCATGTCTAAGACATTTCATTTTTTTGGTAGATTAACTTCTCCCCCTTCCATCACACCCATACTCTCTAAATAAAAAAAGGTTTTCAATACATTCTTATTGTGAGTAAAATTACAGTTTGGAAAATAGTGGGTGTTATAAAACCTGTAACCCACATATTATTTTAAAACCAAAAATTCATGTCTTAGATATGATAAAATTATGCCCCATCCACCATATGATTTCATAATTACAATATAAGACTGACATCTCTAGATGGATGTTGACAAGTGTTTAGGCGTGTGTCGTTTCGAGTGCTATCACATGTCTCGTTGTTGGATAAATGTAGCATGCTGGTAGGTTTTAAAATTAAAATCCCTAAAAAAATGAGTTTCTTAGACATGATAACATAATTTGACACATGTTTTGGTTGAAGGTTTCACAACCATCTACTCACAACCCACTGTGTTTTCCAATTTGCAAATATATTGCATGCATTTTATTTTTCGATGAAATGAAGAAATTGAAACACATTTTTTTACTATAACTAATAGTTTGTGGTAAATTTTGAAGGTGAATTTCATTACATTCATACTCTCTAAATATCTAAAGGTTTTCCTTACAATCATAATGTATGTGTATAATAGGTGGTTGGAAAACACTGGGTGTTTTTAAAAATGCAACCCACATACTATTTTAAAACCTTGAACATGTAACAACCCGATTGGTTAGTCACCCCTGACCTCAATTTTCTCTATTTTATGAAATTAAGGTGAGGGGTGACAAACCAATTGGGTTGTTACTATGTAAATAATAAAAGGTTTTGATTACATTCATACCTTTTTATAAAATTGCAGGTTGGAAAGCACTTGGTATTATCAAACATACAACCCACATGTCATTATAAAATTTTCTACACATAACAACCCAATTGGTTGCTCACCCCTCACCTCAATTTGGTTAGAATTATGTATCCCCCACCTAAAACCCCTCCCCATTCTCTCCACCATTTAGGTTTGAACTTGCACAATGAAATAACTCACAACCTACATTGTATTTTCCAATTTGTAATTATTTTGTGCATTTTTATTGTTCCAATCATATGAAGAAATTGAAATGCAATTTTTACTATAACTAAGAGTTGTTATATATTTTTAAGGTGAGATTCATTGCATTATTACTATCTACAAAATAAAAGTTTTTCATTACATTCATACTAAATTTTCATATACTAAAGTTTGCAAAACAATGGGTGACTAACCAAATTGAGGTGAGGGGCGACAAACCAATTGGGTTGTTACTATGTGAATAACAAAAGGTTTTGATTATATTCACATCACTTTATGAAATTGTAGGTTGGAAAAAAATTGGTGTTATTAAACCTGAGAACCACATGTTGTTATAAAATGCTCTACATGTAACAAACCAATTGGTTGGTCACTCCTCACCTCAATTTGGTTAGATTTATGTATCCCCCACTTACACCTCCTCCTTGTTCTCTCAACACTTTTACTTTGAACATATAGAATGAAATAACTCACAACCCATATTGTGTTTTCCAACCTGCAATTACATTTATAAAGAGTATGTCATGAAAAAAAGATGTAAGGAGAGATGAGTTTTTGATATATGTCAATGAATGTTCACTTCTTCACAGTTCCCAAAAAATGGCAAAATGAAATATATAATTGTTGATATATATTACTAGTGTTGGGAATAGGTTAAATTGGAAATTAAATTCCCATTGTATAGTTTAATATGTTTCTTTATTGTCTATACAAGCTGGCATGTTGCATTCAACACAACATATAATCCAATATCGGTGAAATTTGGAATAAAATGAATTCTTTGTAGCACCAAATGTCTTTAATTTTCCAATGTAATTTATTTCTAATACTTGTCTTCTTTCCAGGTGGTTGATATAGGCAAAAAATATGAATAAAACAAATGTAGGTGGATTTTGAAGGACACTTGAGGAGAATTGAAGCATTTGCACTAAATACAAGTGATTCTAGCTCTCATTGCTTATATTGCAAGTTTACTGGACAATTAAATTTCCAAAAAATTATTTTGCATTTACAAGTTCTAATTTATTTATAGATGAGATAATTACTGTGGGGAATGCAAAAAATTTACAGTTTAATTTTGATAAAATGAGTTTTACATTATTGTGGATCTATTATATCCCAAAATTATATTTGGAGGATCTTTCCTCCTTGAAGTGTGATTTTGAAATGTGAAATCATCCAAGAGATATGCCTCCTTTATCGAGTTCAGATTAGTTTGAGTAAACAAGTACTTTAGACCATGATGATCATCGAGGAAATATGCCTCCTTTGGATAGGTTTGTGTTGGTCTTCTTGGATGATATTTTAATCTACTCCAAGAATGAAGAGGAACATCTTTAGCATTTAGAGATTTTTCTCCAACGCTTAAGAGAGCATAAGTTGTATGGGAAACTCTCAAAGTGTACCTTCTTTCAGAAGGAAGTCCAGTATTTGGGCCATGTGATTTTAGCTGATGGGATTGTAGTTGAACTAAGGAAGATAAAAGCAATGCTTGAGTTGCCAGTACCAAAAGTTAGAAGTTTTATGGGTTTTATTGGGTATTACCAAAATTTTGTTGCAAAATTTTCAAGAATATATTTTCCCATCACTTCATTACAAAGGAAAGGGGAGAAGCTCGAGTGGTCTGATAAATGTCAAGAAACATTTGACCAACTCAAGGAGAAGTTGACCACACCTCTGATACTGAAGGTACCAGATCCAGATAGTAACTTTATTGTTATCACAGATGCTTCAAGAGAAGGCTTGGGTGGAGTATTAATGTAGGAAGGGTGATTCATAGCCTATGAGTCAAGGAATTTGAAGCCTTATGAGAAAAATTATGCTTCACATGGTTTGGAGTTAGTAGTAGTTGTCCATGCATTACAAATATGGAGACACTATCTATTGGGGAAATTATTTGAACTGAAGAATGATCATCATAGTCTAAAGTACTTGTTTACTCAGCCTAATCTAATTCACAACAAAGGAGACATATCCCCTCGATGATATCAATCCAAACCGACTTCAAAGGTCAAGTGTTGCAAAAATCCAAGGGTGATAATTTTTATGAACAAGTCAAGAAAGCACTCTCGAATAATCTGCAAGATCGAAGGTACAGAGGATTTCAATTTGAACCTAATGGTTTATTAAGGTTTAAGGGAATGATATATGTACCTAACTTTGGGGAATTAAGGAACTTTTTATGGAAAGAAGTTCATAATGCACCATATTTTGGACATCCTGGTGTAACTAAGATGTTGGTTGATGTAAAGTTGTTGCATATTTGGAAAGGAATGAAAGGGGATGTTTCAAGATTTGTAGCAAGTTGCTTAGAATTTCAAATAGGAAAAGCATCATCACACTACAAGTATTTTTTATTCTCATGGAGTTCTAGAAATTAAGTGGCAAGTCATTAGAATGGATTTTGTGCAAGGTCTTCCAATGTTGAGGAATAAGCACATTGCCATTTTGGTAGTGGTGGACAAGTCTACTAAGGTGGCTCACTTTATACTAGGTAATCCGACTGATGGAACTTTTGTAATAGCTCAAAATTTTATTCAAGAGGTATTTAGATTACATGTAATTCTTGAAAAGATTAATTCTGATAGGGATGCTCATGTGACATCTAGATTTTGGTAAACCTTTTTTTATTCACCTGGGACTCAGTTGAACATAAGTTCAGCATATCATTTTAAAATCAATGGTCAAAATGAAAGGGTGAACCAAGTGTTAGAGGAACTACAAAGGATGTATTGCATGGATCTGCAATACCAATGGGATGATTACCTACCTTTGGTTCAGTTTATGTATAATAACTCTTATCATTTTGTAATCAAGATGGCTCCATTTGAAAGATTATATGGGAAAAAGTGTCAAAATCCTATAAGTTGGGATAAGCTAGAGAATATGATAAGAACTGGGCCAAAATTGTTATAAAAAAATGGAGGAGAAATTTGGGATTATGAAGAAAAGGCTAGAAGAAGCTAATGATAGGCAAAAGAGTTATGCAAATTCCAAATGAGTACCCAATAATATTTTAGTAGGAGAGAAGGTTTTGTTGAGAGTAAAAACTCATAAGAGTTCTATAAAGTATGGAAAGCCATCTGAGTGAAGACCAGTCTTGTTGTTGGCTAAGGTATGTTGAGGGAGATAATAGATGCCATTGTTTTTTAATGCAGCTCGACATTTGGCTTTTCTATTTAAAAAATAAGCTCATATATTTAGTTGGTATGCTTAGTTCAAGTCTCACATGACTTTTTCTACCACAAGCATGTTTTTCAATGTTTTACATCAAGTCTATGTAACTAGAGTGTATTAGGGATACTAACATCAGTGCTCAAGTGTTTGTGCCAACATGAAATGGTCTAAAATAGTAAAAGGGGAGTATAGGAATATTTGGAAAGGCATATAGTTTTCATGGCATGATCCACATGATGTTATTTTTGTTTCTTTGATACCACTTTTAGTCTGGATCTAATATGAAGAATGTTAAGTTTTTATTGAGCCAAATAGGTATATTGAGATGATTTCTCTAGGTGGTTGGAAGTGTGCACTAGTATGAATATGTTTTCTAAGGTAAAATAGGTCTTGATTATCTCTTGGTTTAAACTGCATTTGATTTCTACTTATCACAAATGTTTTGGGAGTTGATGATCACGGTCATTGCGCATTTCATGTTATATGTTTTATCTTGGCCAAAAAAGAAGATTTTTTTTGAAGTGTTGCAGAGAATATAAATGTGAGATCAAGATTGTTGAAATGTGTGTGGTGTGTGATGAGTGTTAAAAATTTATAATGTGTGAATAAAGTAACCACATAAGCTATTTTGATAATGAAATGTGGAAAGTATCAATTCAAGCATAATGATTCAATAGTGATATTGTTGCAGAGATAGTGGAGATAGTTGTGAAGGTAGAAAAAGAGGTATTTAATGATATTTTGATGTTGTGGACCTTGGTAGAGTGGTTGATCAAAAGTAAGATAGTATTGAAAAAGTTGGAAAGATCAACAAAAATTTGAAGCAGTCTATTTTGTGAAAGAAATATTTGAGTTAGATAAGTATTTTTTGTGCAAAGTTTGAAACCTCTTTTCTAGATGTAAATATTATAGAACTTGAGGGAATTGTAGCTTCCTTTAGGTTTTATCCCATAAAACTTGTAAATCCTATTTCATTTGTGAGGTTGGATTTTGACAGTAGATCTAAGCAGCTTGCTCACTGTGGTTTCTCCCTTCTAGGTTTTTCCATGTAAATATGGTTTTATGGTTGTGTGCTTATGTGTTCTTATATTTATCATGGTTTATTTTTTTATTTGATTAATTATTGTTGGGAAATGAACGATTTGATTAAGTGTTGATTCAGTCCCCTCTCAATACTTCTATGTGTTCAATAGGCCTCATCCCCATACAAAAAACAGAGAGTGAATCCACTTAACCACTAATAGGTGATGGTTTTATAATCCCTTTGACCTTTTCAAATAATTTTTATGCATTTTCTCTTTTATTCATTTTGGTTTCTTTGGTCGTCTGAAACCTTGAAACCTAGTAAAAAAATTTCTAACTTTGAACTTGAGCTTTCCTTTCTTTTATGGGACTTTGTTTGGGGAAACTTTGTATATGAAAGTTTTTCACCATAGTATTGGGGTAATATTGTGTTTTTAAATTGTTATCAAGTGTCATAATTGATTACTTGAGTTGTCTCCTACATAATTTTTCTTGCAACCTCTCGATATGACCTAGTTGTCAAACCTAGGGTTGGTGAGATGATTATTTTTGTCTTGCAAAGTCTTGTGAAGGTTATAAGCCTTCATGGATTTTCTTGTGAGTCCTCAACAACCCTCATAGGAATGGGGTATTTTGGAGTAGTTTCTTCCCTTGGGTTATGTCACTTTGTGACAGGATGTCTTTGGAAGCATGATTTTTTTTGGAAGTGACTTGTTATCATTCCAATTTGTGGTTTGTTGTGTCTCTTGGTTAGGAAACCTCTCATGAAGATTTGCCTCTATGTTTAGAGTTGTTTAGTATCTCAAGATGTGGGTTAGAGGTTGATTATCCCCTCATCCTATTTTGGTGTGTTGTGAGAGAATGTGAACATGGTTTAGTGATCGATCATCGTGTAGGTATTGTTCTCTATCTCTTGTATGTTCATCATGGTGGATTTATCCCACATTTGGTTAGTCTTTCATCATTGCGACCTTTCTTATGTAATGGTGAATTTTCGTATTGTTTTGGAATTTTATCATTGTGACACTTGTGTGCACGTTGTGGTGCAAGTGCAACATGTTATTGTTGTATTATTAGTGGTTTTATTATTATTTCAAACAAAAAAATATTCTATTAGGTTTTATTTTGAGCTTGGAAGCTTGGGGCATTACATGGTTTTATTTGACAATTCCTAATTTTGATTGCAACACATTTTTAAATTGACCATTATCCATCACATTTCATGTTAAATCACTATGAATTGAGTCAAGGGTCTTGTATTTAAGGACAATCCTAGTCATTAGAACTCATTAGAGGGCCTTACATTAACATAAAAACAAAATCATAAATATTGTATCAACATTACATCAACATATGCTACATTATCACATATTAAGCACAAGTGCATATTTTATTGACATGTATTCTCTTATTTTATATTGATAAAAAAATTAGCGTGTTATCAAGAAAGTTCCAAAATATTCCCTATAAGCACATCCACCCTAAGGTTCTTCATAACACTATCATATTTTAGATATAATAACATTTATAGTAAAATATCTACACAAGAGTAGAGTAATAGAGGAAAGTTCTTCTCAAATATGGGTCATCCCATGACTAATCTATGGGAGTGATGCCATCCTAGTACATTACAAATTTATAGTGTTGGACTATCACAATTTTTATAGTGTAGGCCTAATTATAAAATCTAAATCTTGATCATCAAGCATACTTTACATTAAAATATTAATCATCAACCACATAAAATTGAACAAATAAAGAGAAGCCACTAATAACCTTCTCACTTATGGTTATGCTTATAAGTCTTAGTGCTTGATTAAAATTTAGGATTGATTTTGTGTAATTTATTTATCAATAGATTCCCCCAAACACAATTATATAGTGTCTTTTCTTTTCATATAGTACAACGTCAATTTTAATTATAAACTAATGTATACATTTTATGGAAATCACACTTAACCACCCACCCTTCACCCTAGATGCAACTATAGGTTATTCTTCTCTATGTTATAACAAGATTCATTTAAATGTATTTACTTTTAAATTATTTTAAAAAAATTATATTCAGGAGGTAAATAAAATCCTCTAATGATATCTAGAATAATTAGTGTAATTAATCAATCACAATCAACCTAGGTAAAATTATAAAGTTATGAAAAAAGTGATTCATTGAAATAAATGTTATAAATAAAGAAGAGGATATATGTGATTAGATCTAGTGTGACAAATGAATGTTTTATTTTTAATACTTTAGACCTATGACTATGTAACTCTATCATATTGTCAAATGAAATGCCTTTTGTTTTGGTTTAATATTATTTTTATGGAATTGATCCTAACACCTATAAAATTAAACCTATTTTGACAACCTTGAACCTTTTGTGTAATCTTAAACTAGATTCCCTTATTTACATCTATCTATCTAAGAAATACAATTCTTAAAATCGCTATTAGAGCTTACTATGCTAGGAAGGGAAGTCAACAAGCTTACTATCATCCCCATAATTTTTACTATTTGACACAACACCTTAATCTTGTGAAGGGAACTCTTAGTTTCTTCAGCCACACTCCTCCCTTTATTCTAGACCTTCAAACCCTAATCCTACAAAACCATATTGTCCTAACCCCCAACAACCTTTAGAGGCTCAGCGATGGGAGAATCAACACTAATACCAACAAAATCCTCTTGGTTGAGGTCATCATTTCGCTTAGCCTTCTTTTGGGTGCTCCTGCCCTTCAAACCCATCTTCCTCTTCAAACTATACAATGGAGGTCTCCCAACCTTGTCCCCAATAATTGTTTTCTTCCATTTCTTTAGACCAGAGGAGTCGCCCTTCACAATTTTTCAACCTAGGGACTTACCAAAAACCACCTCTTCACTACCTGAATCATAATAAGAAAAGATAGGGGTTTTAGGCCTTTTTCCTTTCTTAACACTCTTTTTCTCAAAAAGAGCAAGAGGCTCTAAATACACTTCCATGGAGGCATCTGAGCTAGGCTCATATTCCTCATCAAGAGAACCCAAATCAAACCCAGCTTCATAATCCAAATCAAGATTCTTCTGTTGACCCTTAGTAACCCTCTTAGGTTGTTCAGGAACAATGTAGAACTTAACATACTAAAAAAAAGGAGGATAAGTTCCACATGAATAATATGTTTCTTAGGATTACTCCTATGATCTCTAACACCACATTCCATGAAAGAAATCAAATAAAAAGGAAAGGAGACCCTTTTCTTATGCCTAAAATGGTTGAGAATAATAAAATGATAACCAAATAAAATAGAGAAATGCCCATCGAGCATAAAGTACCTCATGATTTCTTCAGAAATGTCTCCCCAAATTGCCTTAATAGAGATGTGATAGTAACCCCCACATTTATCCCTCTCCAATATATTCCTTTCATCATCCTTAAGAAGATTTCCAAAGTAGCATTCGATTAATTCTTATCTCTATAAACTTTCCTACCCTCGATAAAAAGACCCATAATTCCAACAATTAGGTATTCAATGATATTAAACTCAGTCCCACCAAGCTTCAAAATCTTGTTCTACTAACCCTAAACAAAAGCTTCAATCGCCTTAGGTTTGTGCCCATGGAGTCTCTTTATGTATGGAATAACACCTCCCAACTGCAACCTTTCCCAAAATTTTGCATTGGTCTTCAAAGTGAAACAAGAGAAGGGTTTGGCTCTATTTCGGTCACCACCCATTATCACAATCACCAAAAAACATATAAGCTTCAGAAAATTATAGAGAATAAGAAGAAGCCTCGAGAATAAAGATTTAGAGCTACCCACAATCCATGTGGGAGAGGTAAGGTGGTAGGGGGAAATAATTAATCTTGAAGGTCGCCCCTTATAGAAGATAGTCAAATCAACACAACAGAAGGCCAAATCTGAATTGAGATCACACCACGAAATAATCTTCCACGTGAACAAGCTCGTGTGAAATAAGACGATGATGAGAAGAGCCCCCTCCTTAACATGTTTGTAAATCATGATTTAAACTTACAAGGGCATCGATGGGGAGGGGTTCATTCCCATCCCATATCATATGTTCATTAATCCCAATGTTAGCAAAAACATCAGCAAGACAATTTCCCTCCTTATAGATATGGGAAATGTAGCATTCATCAAATGAGTTCAATATTTCCATAATATCCAAAATCAGAGATTCAACCTTCCACAAAGGGGGAGTGAATTTAGTAAGGTTGTTAATAACATTTAGAGATTCACCCTCGATCCAAACCTTCTTGAATCCTTTAGAATGAGCAACCTTCAACCCATGATAGATAGGCATGACTTCCGTAAATTGGTTTTTCTAGGTTCCCAAAGGGAGCACCACCACGGAAAAAAACCTACCATTCGAATCTCTCAACACTCCCCCACAACTAGTAGGACCCAGATTACCTTTAGCAACTACATCAAAATTGACTTTCACCTAGCCAATAGGAGGAGCTTTCCAAACAACATCATTCCTTGAAGCTTTACCTTTTTTCAAAGGAAGAGAGATATCACAAGAAAAATTCCAATTACGTGAAACAACAACATCACCAGGAATCACTGCCAAATTAGGGCCATCCTAAAAGGAAACCTTAGACAAAAAATTCTCTTTGATAGCATCACATATCTTAAAGGCCAATCTGATAGAGGGAAGCGCAAAGTCCTTGAATATTCTGTTATTTTGTTCTAGCCAAATGCCCCAAGCAAGGTGAGGAACAAAGAGAGACCAAAGAAAGAGAAAAACAAGATTTGAAGAAGGGCCCACCCATTGAGACCACAAGTCCCCAATCAAAAAGGGAAAAACCTAACAAAGATTCCATAGAGAGAGCACATGAGCCTAAACCTCCCTCATATACCTGCAACCAATCAAAATATGATACGAGTCCTCTACAACTTCTTCACATAGAAAACATCTGTTAGGTAGTATAAAACCTCTTTTCATAAGATTATCTTCTAAGTTGGTAAGGTTTATGTCTTTGGTTTTATTACTAAACTTTATATAGAACATCACTATTTAAAATATAAATTTCATCACTCATAATTGAATAGGTTATGACAATGATTTATTAGTATCATAACTATGTTTTCTATTGAATTTGTATATTTAAGTTTTCCATCAATTATTAAAAAAAAATTATTACCAATGAGGTTTTCTAAAAAATTGAATCTAATTAATTTTAAGAATTGGATACATCATTATTTTCAAAACTTAAGGATGAATAGGAAATCTTCAAAGTTTATTGTAATCTTAAGAGTTGACTCATATGGATTTAGTATCATTATTTCCTTAGACTTTTATTTTTACCAATTTAAAGCAACTAAAGTTGAGATCTTCAAGTAGCAATTTAAATTACTAATTTGAATAAAATTTTGTAAGTAATTCTCAAAACACAATTAAACTTAAATAAAAATTAAGTTCTATTAACTAAAAACTAATTTTTGTTGTTGCCTATCATGGACTCAAACTGGCTCAAAAGAAAGGATTTAAGAAAGTATGGCTTGAGGGGGACTCCCTCAATATCATTAATAGTCTGCAAAAATGTGCTACCTCCCCTTGGACTATTGAAAAATTGATAAAGGATTCCATTGATATCCTTAATTCTTTTGATGACTATTATATCTCTCATATTTTGAGAGAAGGAAATAGTCTAGCTGATATCTTTGCTAATTTGGGGGTTAGAGGGGCCCAGGAGTGGGATTTGAATGAACCTCTTCATATAGAGCTATTGTCACTATTAATCATGATGCAAGAATCTAAGGGGTGTTATGAGCTTGTATGGCGTTGAGAGTGTATGTTTATCATCATGTGGAAGGTTATGATTTGGAGGAATGGTAATCAAGATTTGAATTGCCCTGATGGTACTAAGGGTGATATTCATAGGGAGAGGATTACTATTTTAATAAATCACCTATGCCATGTCTCTTTTCTCACACAGATTGTGGGTATTCTTAGTGTTTCTTTCTTGAGAAGCTTCTTGACTACTCTGAGAGTTGCGAACATTTTAGAATCTGTGAGCTTGATGGCCATGGGTGGAGAAAAAAACCGTGTGGATCCTTTCTCTTTCCATGCAGTTAAGAAGAATTCAAAGGTGTGGACTATTCTTGAGAAGGGAGGGTTGACGCCTTATGTTGAGAGATTGCATGGTAATAACCCTCATACGATTGCTCTGTTTATCAAGAATTGGAACAACAAGGTGTTGAAACTTGGAGGGATGGAGTATGATGTTAATGAAGACCTCATAGCCCACATTACTGGTTTATTGACTGATGGTATGAAATTCTATAGATACAAGAAAGAAGCGCAAAATTCCATGAAAATACTTTTCAAAGGGGAGGAAGCCAAGGACCTTAAAGCGGTGAAGAGTGGGGGTTATCAGAGGAAGTCTATCAAGGCCTTGTGGGGGATGTTTCTAAGGAAATAATGTGGTACATTTCTCTTGAAGTTCGTTACTCTACGGTAAATTCTTATCACTTTGTCCTTCTTAACCATTTCCGTCACAAGAAAAGGATTTATTTTCCTTTCTAACTTTTGGCTTCTTTGAATGCTGGCATAATTGACCATAAGAAAAATCCGAAGAACCCTGTTCTTCATGTGGGGTTGATTCTCCTTATCTCAAATTATGCCAAGGATTTTGAGGTTGTTAAGCCACTTTCTAGCCCTAAGGATGTGAAACATATGTAGGATAAGGGGTATGAGACTATCTCTAAGGAGGATGTGACCTACAAAAATAGGAAAAAATGGAAGCTTATCCTTGAAAAGGATTTGGAGTTGAAGGATGATGTGGATTTTTTATCAGATTCCCTAGCTACTATGGATGAAGATGTGAGATCCCCTGCTCTGGGAAAGTGCAAAAAAGAGGGATCAAGCCCTAACAAGGGTTACAACACTTGCAGCGAAGAGCCTAATGATGAAATGTTGAGTCGGATTAGAAAGGACATGAAGGATATGGCTGGGGAGGTCTCGTCGCCTCCCCCTTCTCTGAAAAATAGGGTGATGATTATGGGTGATAGTCAAAATAAGGTGGTGAGGTCTTCTTGTAAAACTCTTGAGCTGGATACTCCTCTTAAAGTGGTTAGTAGACAGGATGTTGTGGGGTCTCTGGATGGTAGGGAGCAAAATGTTGTGGTTTCTTTGAGTGGGCATCAGGATCAAAAGAAGGATAAGTTGGTTGTGGTTGATGTTGGGCATGTTGTTGTGGACCCTCCTGTGGTGGACCCAAATGGGCAGATGAGAAGGATGGTGGTTGTTGTTGAGATTGTGGAATTCATTAGGAAAATTAAAACATCGACTACGACGTCGATTGTTGTTGATAAGGTAAGGAGGTTGTTGCTAATATAGATAAGGTTAGCTCCTTGCATGAGGAGGATGAAGAGAGTAAAGATGTTTTTAATATTGGTAAAGAAAATATTGTTGATGTTTTGGGAGCTGCTAAAGAGGGCTCAATTATCTTTTACAATCTTTTTAAGTGGATTTCCCATGAACTAAATATGACTAATGTGAAAGTGAGGAGTATCTTGAGCAAAGCGGAGGACTCCTCTATTCAGGATCAAATCAATGATCTGATGAATTCACTGAAAATTGTGGCGAAGGAAATATTTCTGTTGAAGCAGAATCTTGAAGGGAGAATCCTCACCTTGGAAAATCTCATTGAAAGGATTTATGCTAATCTGGATAAAGGAAGGGAGGGAAAAAAATAGG
This sequence comes from Sequoiadendron giganteum, assembly GCA_007115665.2. Classification (NCBI taxonomy): domain Eukaryota; kingdom Viridiplantae; phylum Streptophyta; class Pinopsida; order Cupressales; family Cupressaceae; genus Sequoiadendron; species Sequoiadendron giganteum. Next base: position 304,664,718 of record CM021109.1, read on the forward strand.
GTTTAATGTTGAATCTGTTGGTATTACTTCTCCTATGGATAGTGTTAAACATAGTAAAGATGTTGATGGCAAGCTGATGGAAGGGGAGAAGCTTGGTGATAAGGGTGTTGATAAGGTCCTTGTTTTGATTGGTGAGGTGAAATCGGGTGGGCCTGGGGTTAGAACCTAGAACAAGACCAAAGCTTAGGTTGGGGCTCTTGCACATGATCTGTGTGTTGTTGGGGATGAAGGTGTTAAGAACGCGGTTGTGATGTGGAGGTTGCTGACATTCTGGATAATATGTAATGTTGTTGGGTGGGGTCCTTTTTTGCTGATATTTTGTTGTGGCTGGGTTGTTTTGCTTTAGTTGACTTTATATTTCATTACAACTACTTTTTTGTGTAAAGGGTTTCAGGCCCCTTCAAAACCCATTTTTTACCTTTAATCAAAACTAAAAACTAATTTTTATCCAACCTGTAACCAAATGGTTTTCCTTATATTTTTCTCAAAATTTTGACATTTTGAAATCCCCTTGAAATTTGAATTTCATTTTCATATCTATTGTAGGTTATATAGTTGTTTATTATAGGTACATAAGAAATTCAAAATCCATATCAGATGTATAGATATATATACCACTAGTTTTTTACTTTTTTTAGGTTGTAGGTGACATAAAAATGTTAGTTCAATTTTATGCAATTACTATTTTTTGTTTTTCTTGCTAAAGATTTTATTTAAATTTTATTACATATTTTAACTTTTAAAAATTAATAAATTTAATTTTAATTTTTTTATTCTTGATTTGGGGTTTGGTCAACCCTTATGGGCTAAGCCACCCCCATGGTCACAGCCACAGTTGTGACTCCCATGTTTCATAGCCATGGGTTGAGGTCATCTCACAATAATGGGTCCCAAACTTGAGACATCCTAATTTTTTCTTGAAATCACATATTTTTTAGAAAAATTAAAGATTTAAGCATTGAGGGGTTCTATCTAAAGTGTTTTAATTGAAGAGGTTTAGATAAGACCCTCTTAGATCAAACCCCCTGGATAGAACCCCTCTAATCTTAAATCATGCCCACAATGGAGTTTCCTTTGCACCTATCAAAATGATAACAAAAAAACATTTTTTATTTATCTTTTGAGGGATAAAATAAAGTCATATATAAATTATATTTTGTAAGTATGTAGCTATTATTATAAGCTTTCCAAAAAGTATAATTTTGATTATTTTTAATTTTATTATTATATTTATATTTTATTTCTTGTGAATGTAGAGTTTTCACCAAACATCAAGGTATTTGTTTCACATACACGAAAAATAATAAAAATAGAGGAAAAAAATTTAAAAAATATATGTGCACTAGGTATTGATGTTCTTGCAAAACAAGTTTTGTGTGACGACATACACCTATGCCCATCTTATAATTACTTTCAAAAATTATGTAACAAAAAATTATGAAAAATATCCATGCACTAGATATTTATGTTGCACATCTAAATTTTAAAAATTATAATTTTATCCTTTTAATAAAAAATGTTATGTGTAATAACATAAACATCACTATTTTAAAATGTTGTTTACTATAAAAAATAAGTTATTAAAAGTTATGTAAAAAAATTCATAATTTATTTCTAATTTTCTTAAAAAATATATTTAGAATCTACACACAAATCCTCACAAATAACTAGTTCACATAATCCCTAAAAAATTAATGGTTTAGTTATTGTAGGTTTCATAAAGTGAAAATTTGGTGAAAAATGTTGATTTCAGTGTCCTACTTTGACCAAAAATTAGAACACAATATTGTGGGCTAACCTGCAAATCCATGGGGTTGCAACTTTTTAATAAAAATTTAAATATTTATTAATATATATATATTTTAATATGTTTAATATTACTAATTTAATATTATATATTAGTTTTTTTAATTAATGATCTATTTACTATATACCTTTTTATCTCACTAAATTAGTTTATAAATATAATTTATATTTATATTTATTTATAGAAATATATGTGTGTGTGTTTATATCAAAATATGTAATCTTGGTAGAAAATCTTTTTAAAGATAAAATCAATGACTTCTTTATTTTCTTATATATATACACACATAATAACATCTAGTTGCAAGAGAAGATTAACTATTTTATTTTTTCATAACTCAAATAACGGTTTACATTGTAAAATGAATTTTTTCATTATTTTTCATTATTTTTCATTTATTTTTAAAAGAAATCTTCTCAAGAATTTTTCATCATTTCAAAACACCCAAATTCTCTTTTTCATCTAAATTAAATATACTACAAGATGTAATTTGTTCTTATATGTTTGATGATTCTTTACTATGTACATATATATACAATAATGAAAGACAAGACACTTCTTTCTTAAGGTTTTTATCTTCTTTGATTTACAAATTTTCATACAATAAAATAATAATGCTAAAATGAACTATATGCATTTTAATGGTGATTTGCAATGTTTATTTTCTTCCTTTGAAACTTTTACCACAATACAATTTTGACAACTTTCCTTTCTTGTTAACATAAATTACATATTAGACGTATTCATCTATACAATAACACATTATGAAGTTCAGTAAAGAAGACTTGAATCTCTCCTAGTTTTACAAGGCCCACATATATTCACTTTATAACTTAAATTTAATGAATCTCCCAATTACTTTTCAACTTCAACATGTAAACCTAAAAAGAGAAATCAACATGAGAAACAATATGTCCAATGGCTCTCCACTCAACTATAGGGTTGTAAAATGCAACCACTCCCAAGAAAGGGCTACATAACTCTTCCTAGGCACACACAATGTTTATCACATAGATTCCCCAAAAAGTATTCACCACATAACATTCACATTATTGAACCTGCACATTACAACAATTACATTCACATACTTTATTCCTACCCCTTATACACACAAATGGTTTTTTTTATGTAATTAAACAAGGTGGGTACTCATACCTAATAATATACCCACACACAAATTACAACAAATTCCACAAAGGATTCTCCATATGTTTCACAATTTCACAAACACAATAAAATATTCCAAGCATTCTTTTATACATCAAAACAAAGATCTAACAAGAAGGTTAGAACCTACCATGGAGTTCACTATCCAATTTGATTAAGATTCCTCAAGCCCTCTCTTCCATATTTTATTTCTTTATCCTTCCTCTCTTCCTTCCTCTATCTAGAATTCTCTTCTACCAAATGAAAAACCTAAAAAAATCAAGAATAGTCCAAAAGGAACAAGCCCCTTCCCCACTCACATAGAAAGAATAAATATAAAGGGAAAATAAACTGCATATTCTAAACATCTAAACCATTGAACCAACTCCAATTTTTTCCACTTTTCAAAAATAGGAAAGTAAAGTGCATTCTAAAGTCTAATAAAGGTATTTTATAAGGTAAACTAACCCCTAACCTATAAGTCTATCACATAGGGAAGTTTTATACTATTATTTAAATAAAATTTAAACCACATGAAGAATCATATAATCATAAAATAAATAGACATACTAAAATATAACTCAAAAGATAATTAAAATAAACTTCCACATATACACATGATCACACAACATATAAAACAATGTTTCACAATAACACATTACATGCCTTATTTCTCCATATGAGGCAAGATCAATATTTCACAAGGATAAAACAACATAAGTAGCTATGTAACCCTTGTCCACCATTGGAAAAATTCACCTATCCACTTAACAAAAAGGTGCCAGTACATCACAAGAATAATTATAGCTAAAAAAACTATTATGAATTTAGATAGAATTTCAAAATAATAATCAGTTAGTAAATAAAATCTAATAACCATAACATTTAACATATATAATTCTCATGTCTACTCAATATTCACTCACATAACCACTTAATGAAATCAAATGACAACTCCACCTAATCAGTAATATGTAAATCCATGATCATCTAGTAATAATCATGATAGTCAAGACATCCACACAAATATAAGAATAACATATATGCATTAGGAAACAACTATCATCCATAAAGATCTTGTAATTAATGTCCAAACAATAAACACATGAAACTATTGAGTATGAATCATGATAAAATCAAGGGACATAAAGTAAATTTGGAACATAGAACATGATAAGCCATGTAAAATGTCCAATCATAGAAATATATGACATTGAACAAGAAACGTGATATCATCAAAGAAACATGGAGTTAATAGGATCACGAAAAAGGTAGGGTCTCACACTTACCACCTTGTACCATAGTTAAGCCCCATGATTGATTCAATAATTTGTAACTTCATAGAAATACCAATAATGTAAATACTTATATACTTCATAAGAAATTGATTTAAGAGTTCAATGGAGGGTGTGAGGAAACATGAAGGAACATGTGGCATACCTAAAGTTGGAGAAGAAAAAGTAGGAGGGATAATATAATAAGAGGCTTGGGAGGGAGAGGAGTGAGACACATAATTCAATGGACTTGATGAGATTACTCATAGACCTGTACCCTTGAATACTTTATTCCATAAGGTTTATTAATAATCATATTGTAAAAGGTATCAAAAGTAGAATGTCGACATCATTTAAGAGATTTGATGAAAGCATTTGTGTTGTGAGGGCCATATCTTACTAATCTATTTGTTCCATATGATCAAAGAGGCATCTTCCCCATTAAGATAAGTAGTAGCATGCATATCCTCAATCATAGTTTCTTTAACTTGAAGTAATTTTATGTTTCAATTTAGTACATCTCCTTAGTGGAAAGGTGGGGGAAGTGAATTACGAGACCTTAGCATACGATCACAAGACAAAATACTAAAAGGCAATAAAGACTAAGACAAAGTTTGAATATCATCTAAAAAAATAAAAAAATGAAAAATGAAACTCTAAGGCCAAACCCTAGGGGTGTAGGATATGTTAGGTTCACCAAAATTGAAGAGGTAATAATAAATCTTATAAATATTTTTTGGTTAATTAATTTAATATAACTATCACAATCACAAAAAAAAATTGATAAAAAAAGTCGAGTCTTAAAACAATGGCTATACCATATTGAATACTATAAACAACAAAAGAGGATAGAAGAGCTTAGTTCTATGTGCAACAAATAGATGTTTTCATATATTACACATTTAGTGAGATCCAACTTAAACTTTTTCTATCAAACCTATAATTGTGTAGCTCTCACAAACTATAAAATGACCTGCTTTCTATTTTGATTCAATATTGCATCTATGACCTTGATTCCCACACATTTTCCTTGAACCTTTTGTGCAACCTTGAACTATGTGCTTTGGGACTTCAGATTAATGTTCACCTCTATGTATCTAAGAATGGTGGTGCTTACAACATTACTCAAACTTCTCATGTTAGAAAGCGATATCAATTAGATTCCCACCTTGTACCTTAGTCAAACCTCTTGATTAATCTAATTATTTATAACAAATTTATAGACGCACCAAACATAATATAAATACGCACAAATATCTCGTGATCACAAATATTAATGTAATGCTATTTTTAAGTACCCTAATGATCAAATGATAAACTAGCAATAGATGATCACAAATATCTAAAATAACTTTAAACTTTACCCTTTTATGCAAAATTAGAGACACATTAGTAGTACTAAATAGAGGTAATATTTTGGATGAAATAAGAAAGCAGCCAACGTGGAGAATGGAAGAATGAATTAAAAAGTTTTGTTTCCCAATGTGGACAAGAATATGTGACCAGTTAAAGGCAGACAGCGAAGCGAATAACAGTTGATCATGTTTCCACGCCGCCCAATGGATTGGCTTGTAATATGTTTATGTATCCTCAAAAGGAAATCGAACATTTTTAATATTCATAACTTATTTGTTTTTATTCCTCGAATATTGATTTGGAAATTCCGAGTCCCTTTACCCTTTGGAAGATACTTTTAGAAAGGAAAAGCCTTCAATCATTGGACACTAGCGGATATTTCATATTCCCTCCCACTTTCTCACGGGAAATTCACCACCTTCCCCTTTTATGTCTCACATCAAATCTTTCTTTACATATAAGTGGGTGGAAAGCACTTTAGAGAAATGTAATTTAACTAGACAATTCTAATATTTGAGAATATTAGTTTGTTGGTGAGGTTTAAAATTGTAGGTGTGATTTTGGCATGGTTTTAGATTGTAAGTACGAGATTAATTTATATCTTCAAAATTCAAATTTAATTGTGGTCTTAATTTAATTTTAATCATTCATTATGTGTTATTAGTCATGTCAAAAAAATTCAAAATGTGTATTTATGACATCACTCCTAAGTCATTTCAATCATCACTTATTATCCAAGCTTATCCACATTCCAGATTCATTCCCTACTAGCATTTATGCTATTTAGAACCACTCATACCTCTATCATATCTCTTTATTGCATCAACCAATCTAATTGAATTTCAACCTTTTATTAACAAACTCTAAGAGCTTGATTCTTGCATTAGGTCATTACATCACCTATTGTGCTTTATTCATGTCTTATGATATCATCCTCATAGACACACCATTTGTATTTGTTCCTTGTTCTCTTTCAACTTTGTCAAAATTGTTGAATTGATCAATGCGGCTTATCTAAGGTGAAACCAATAATTTTTCAAGTTCCAATGGTGATCCTTAACACCACTAAAAGTTATCAATTGTAGGTACATGTGCATATGAACATTTATTGTGGGTACTAAAGATTTATAGATTCTGAGTTCAAAACTTCAAAGAAAGTTCAATACCACAAACATTAGGCTATAACAGTAATGTACGAGTCAAGATTATATGTGTAGATTTGACCTAGGTTCATGCACAATTATAGTTTTCACAAAGCAGAATCATCTTAGTCTGTTAATCTCAATTCCAATTTTAAATTTACGATAATAGTTATCTATAATAAACTTTTTAGTCTCCTTATTGAAATAAACTTACATATTTTACTTCAATTATTTATTTCTATTTAAGATTGAATTAGGTATACAATTTTTACTCAACTTGAATATGTCTAGGTTCATTTACATATTATTACTTATTTACAATTAATTAGCCTAGATAGTTATGCAAGGTTGTTTTATTTCTAACATAAATTGGTGAACCTCACCCTCAAACCCCTTTAGGATTGTTCCCTAAGGTTTTAAGCTTCTTCATATTTCCTATTTTTTTAATTTCACCTTTTTTCATATACAAAACTGGCGTGTCATTCTTGTTCATTTAGTTGCCATTATCAGTTCACATACATTAGTGAGCTTGTTTGTCTTACATCCCAAATGGTTTTATCTTATGATTTATCATATCTTGTTTAATATTTCTCATTCCTTCAATATTTCATTTTAGTTATAATCACCATTGTAGCATTTAAATCTACCCTCCCTTGTGCTTCATTGATTCATCTTAATTAAGCTTTGGAGCTACCCATCTCCCATTTGATTATATTATTGTTGAATCTTCTATTATGGACTATACTAAACACATATCTTTGATATATGTCCATTTTCTAAGGCTTTTTTGTTAGCCTTGTCAAGTGCCCATTTCCTCAAAAGATTATGATGTTGTCACATTGATCTATTTTGGTGATACCTTGTATGTAAGAGATTTCATGATATTTTATACCATATATAATGATCATTTATGATTCATATGCTTTCAATTCCATATATGATGTTAGATAATGTCAGATCCTAATTCATGACTTTTTCTATACCATATTATCATTGTGAATTATTATGAGTTATTTGAATTCATGTACATCCACATATATTATTTATTGAATAGATTTGGGTAAGTATTTCTATTATGTGATTTATGAGATGGACATTATGGAGATAGATTCTACATGTATTTGGAATATTAGATATGTGTAGCATCGTAAATTTTCACCCTTGACAATTTCACACTAGATTTTGCTCTTTCCTATGTGCATGGACTTAATTGTGTTATGAATTTCCTAAATTATGCATTCCATGGCCCATTTGAACATTTATCGAGAAATCACATGTACAAAACCAAGGTAGAGATTTTATATTTTTCCCCTGATACCTTGGATCCTAAAAAATAGGGTTGGGACAATGACGCCTAGGGCATCCTTGTCCCTCTATTTTGAATCTAATTTTTAATGTGTCAAGGATGTAAAATTATTATTTGAATTTCAAATGTTAAATATCAGCTATCGAGATTTAATTTGTGGGTAACTAGATTAATTGAATATAAATTGTTACACCTCGTTTTATAGTTACCAAGTTACTTTTACCAATAAGAGTAAAAAATGTTGAAGAATGCGAATGTGACCCTAACATGTTTGTTTGGTAAATGAAATATGTGAATATGCGATAAGATATTGTTTTCACAAGAATGACTATGCAATATGAACGTTCTAATGCTTTGTAGAAAGAAATGTTATGACTGTTGATTTAATTTGGTATTCTAATTATGAAAAGAATATATATATGCAAATTATTATTTGATGAATGGCTAACTACCATTACAATTTTCTAAGTTGGATGCAAATGCAGGGATCAAGCCTCCAGAAGGAGGAGAAGTATCACTTAGGAGAGGGATTTGGTCTGAAAACCCTTAACAAAGCCTAAACTGAACCCACACACCCACTATTAGAATGGTTAGTCCATGAATCAGGTAAGTACCTTTTGTTCATAGTCTTGACTTATTATAATAGTTGGGTAGTCGACCTTGATTGAGTTAGGTTGTTCTCTTGAATTGAATGACTTTGGTTTTATTCTCTGGTTTCTCGATTGGTCATGATTTGTTTGGAGACTCTTTATTAAAGTTGAGTTATTCTTCATGTATTTGTATAAAGCAATGATTATATATATATAATGCATATATATATATGGGTGTGTGTGTGGAAACACAACTCATGTGTAGAGAATGTAAACATGCATGTCTATAGGAAAGTAGTAATACTTTTGCATACTATGCACAAATACATCGTATGCATTGAGAAGTTGGTTGGACATATATCACATACACACACACACACATATATATTTGTCAATTGAAGAATAGGTAGATATATGTTTTTTCTAAGATTACCAAGTTAGGGATTTATGTGGATATAATAAATATATACATACATATATATATATATATACATTAATAAATATGTATGAAAGGTTGTAGGAGACATACATAAATAATATATATGGCACTGATTATAGCACATTTGATATAAAGAATTTGCTTTGCTATAAAAAATACTACATTAATATAACAACTAGCCCATAGTATGAATGGGTGCATAAAACAATTAGCATTGCTTATAGTTTAATGTTGTATAAGTCACCAGGGTAGTGCATTACTATTGCACATGGTGTGGAATAGCACATAGAGTTATAAACTTGCATTGAAATAAAAAGTGTTGACTATGAGTTTCAAAGTGCAACCTTTAATGAACTTTGAGCAGCGAATAGAATGGGCAATGTCTAAGTAGCCTACAAAATGACCATTTGACCATATTTATTAATTAATTAAAAATAAAGAATGTATTGTCTTTATTTTTAATTAATTAATAAATACGGTCAAATGATCATTTTTTATGCTTCTTAGACAATTCGAATAGAATGAGTTAGGGAGGACGAGTTGGTTGTTGCCATGAAAGAAGTGGCAAATCCTGCCACACAGAAAAGAGAACTCATATGTTGCATGGAACGTGTTGAGTGAATAAGAAGTGCTAATAAAAAGGGAGTCAACTCACATGTTGTGTGTTGAATGCTATAGCTAAGACCAAGTCAGATAATTTAAACACAAAAAACTAGAATTTGAATTATTCTTACAAGTGGAAGCAACAACCAAATTAATAGGGATTGAGTTGATTTAGTGGCACCCAAATTATGAATTTGCATAAACCAAATAGAATTCTGAAGCGGTAAGATGATATGCTATTAAAAATCATGTGCTTATATGAATTAGTCAAACTATTGTTGGCTCAGAAAGAGGTCGATTTGTTGTTCCATTTGTTGAGTAATTGTTTAAATTGTTGCCACCTTCTTAAATAAGTTGAGTCAAATTTTGTTGCTGAGAGGTGTCAACATGATTAGCTGATTCGTAGGAATTCTTGTCTCTTATTTTTGTATAAATAGGAGAGCTAATTCTCCCATTTGGATGCTATTCATTCTTTTTTTTATGCTCCTTTTTTATTTGATTTATTTTTGAGTTGAGAGTATTTTTGAGGATAGAGTAAGAGGGTTATTGCAAATGTTTTATTTGGAGAAGTGACGTATTAAGAGAAGCTCGATAAGCTGATTCTAGAAGCAATGAAGTAGTATACTAGTTTATCAGTTGGGAATAAAGCATATATAGGCATGTAGTCTATACCTTTATGTTTTTTTGTTTGGAAAGATTGAATGTTTATTTGTTTTGTGTGAAAGTCATGGATTTGTTAGTATAGGGAAAGATTGTATTTCATACTTGAAGTAAATGAATCTTTTCTCACTTTGTCAATGTGTTTGTTTGTCAAATAGTATTATTTACTAGGATTGATGGATATGTATAGCTTAGAAAGTTATTTGATACAAGTTACTCACATGGTATTGTTTGATACTTGCTTAAGAAGCCTATCTATTATGTTATTTCATTATTATATCCTATATAGGGATTCAAATAATGATGTTTCTATATATAGATAGTCTAAACTACATGTATAACGGGAAATGTATCAATGTCATGAATTGATTTGACATAGTAGCTTATTATGCTAGGAAACCTTGGAAATGATAAGGTTATCTATACAACAATAGTGATGGTTTAAAAGATAGGATGATACGACATGCAAACCACATTCACAATCTATACTTGCATGATTACTCATTCATTACTTTGATTAATGATTGAAACCCTATATTGATTAAGCCTACTTAGTTGGATTACTTATTTGAACTTTGTTTGGAATACATATGTTTAGATTAACCTACATGATCGGACTATTCATTGATTATTGACTTTGTCCTGGGATTAGGATATATCAAAGTTGAGACTCACCTATGTGATTAAGATGATCACTTGAGTTTGTGAATTAATACTTGATTGGAGCCATAGGTGGGATTACCAATTGAGTTAGAGATGTTACTTGTTTGGTTGTTTTATAATCTTAATATGAAATCATATTTTTTGACAAAATTGTTCTCTTTGAATAACCCTTTTCCTAAGGAGATTACACACTCTTGAAGAGGGTCTAATTTTATTGTTGAGACTATATTTTTGAATGATTCATTTATCAATATGCTTATTATTTTTATCAAGCCATTTATTGTTGGAATCATGTTTTGAGCTTAGGTCATTTATTGATGAGATTATACTTTTGATGAAAACCATTTATTGTTGTGCTATATTCTAGAATGGCATCATGGGTAAGTGCATGGATTTCTGACACAATTTTGACTCTTAAGATGCCACTTTTTTTCTTTTTTTTTCTGAAATCAACAAAATTTGATTTGCACGAGAAAATCAAGATAGTTACGCTCAAAATTTTAAGATGCGAGTTGAAGTGCTTTGAGTCTAGTTTCTAAGCTACTAATTCTTTTTGAAATTAATGAAGATTAAGAGTATCAAAAAGGGGGGGCAAAATAGGTCTTGCTTTTATAAAAAAAAATAGCATAGCGCTTGAGGGCTCCCCCCTTTTTGATTAACTTTTTTTTAAAATTTCAAAAATCTGAATGGTGAGAAATTAGCTAGCACCATGTAGTTTATCCTCGTTCTTTCAGATAATTTTTTTAATGAATATATAAAATTTTATGCATTTTGAAAGTGGACACGTGCTAAAAAGTTGAAATTTGAGCGTGCTCCCCCCTAATTTTTTTGAAAACTAATCGAAAATTGATTTTTTTTTCATCATGTGTAGAATGGAGTCTAGTTTTAAATAATTTAATTTGTTTCACGTTTCGATGAACAAGTAGAAATCTATCCTAAAACTAGCACATGTTGGTTTTTGACCAAAAACAGAGGCATTTATAATAGAAGTTATGGATCAAAACCTTAACTGAATCAAAACAAAAAAAATATTATATATTTAGATAGCTAGGAGAGAGGTTAACACCATCAAGGTTTTTTTATAAACTTGCATTGAAAGACGTGCAAATGTGATAGGGAGCATAGATGAAAATATGAGGAAATTTAAAAAATCCTATCAATTCACTCATCCAAAGAAGGTCATTTAGTGAGCACCAAATTTGGAACTCGCCAAATGACCTGATTTGAACAAAAATTTTCCCCTCTCTTTGGTCGACTACTTTGATAATGTTGAGAGTGTGCGGTTTATGATCGTAGATTCATATTTGAGGTTTTACCTTTCATACGTTCTCTGCCTCATTACCCTAACTGGATAACTCTTTATCCCTCTAAAGTCTCTCTCTCTCAAGTCTCACTCCCTCCCACACTACCTAGACTAATCTCTCTCACTTCAATCCCCTCTCTCAGACCTCATTCCCTCCAACCTTACCTAGATAAATATATCTCACTCCAACCTCATTTCTCACACTCCCTCTCTCTCTCTCCCCCTCTGGACTTTTTTTTCTCTCACTCCATCTCCCTCGATTAGTTAGTTACATTTCTCTCTTTGTCTCTCTCTCTCAAGTCTCTCTCTCCTACCCCCTCTCCCTCTCTTAGGTCTCTTACTCACTCCCTCTATCTCTCTTCCACTCCCTCTCTCTCTCACACCCTCTCCCTCAAGTATCTCTCTCTCACACACACACACACTCCCTCTCTCCCACTCTCTCTCTCCCTCTCTCTCTCATCTCTCTCTCACTCTCTCTACCCCTCTCCCAATTTCTCTCCCCCACTCACTCTCTCTCTCTCTCACTCCCTCTATGTCTCTCCCACTCTGTCTCTCTCCCTCTCTCTCAGGTCTTTCCCTCCCACCCTCTCCCTCTCTCTCTCTCAAGTATCTCCCTCCTAGCCCCTCTCCCCCTCCTACCCCCTCTCCCTCTCATAGTCACTCCCTCTATCTCTCTCCCACTTGATATGCCTTGGTCAAAATATGGGTCCCCCTTTGTGTTTTTATCTTTTGTTGATTTTCGAACAAAGTTTGCAGTCTTATGTTTCCAACACTTTGTTTTTCTTTGGTTTAGTATGTCGGAGTCGGAGTCGGAACCAAATTGGGTTCTGAAAATTCTTTCAAAACTCATTCTGATCCCTATCCTGACAATATTTCTTTTTGGCCTTTTTGTTTTGTCTTCATCAGAGCCAAAACCAGAGTGGACGTTAAGTTGGTGTTTATTGAAAATTGCAAAATCCGAATCCATCCCGTCTCCGCCTCCGCTTTTTGAAATTTTGGTTTTAGTCTAAGTCCTTGTGTTAAGTTTTATTATGTTGGTCTTTTATTTTACTTTTGTCTTTGGTTTCATTTTGTGCTCTGTCAGAGGAACCGGACCTGGAACGGGAATGAATTTGGGAAATTCCTTAAGTTTCTGAATCAGTTTCCATTCTGATTCTGCTCCCGCCGTTTCTTGGTCATTGAATTTTTACTAAATTCGCACTGTAGTGAAGTGTTTGTTCTTCTCCAATTCTGACTCTGCTTAATTGCATTTAATGTGTTAATGACAACTACCATGCGTAGGTAGAAACTCTGATTTTTACCTTGATTAGGGATTAAACGTGTTATTATTATCATTGTTAAGAAATCAAAGAGCGAAATAGAGTAGCTGTGGAGTTCATCTAAGTGAATCGATTAAAGGAGGAGATAGTTGCTTGCAAATTTCTTTAGAAGGTTTCCCAAGTTTTGCGTTCGAGGTAGGGTTCCTATTCTCGTTTCTCTTTTATTTACTTTCATATTCTCTGTTTGTGTTTGATAGTTTTGATTTTTGGGCAAGGTCGTCGTCTTAGTAGGTTGGCATGTTTGTTTTTCTTTCTTTATTTATTGTTCTTGATTTCGTTTTGTGCTCGCATTTTGATTTTCAGTGAGTTGGGGCACGGTCGTTTTTACATTTTGTCGTGATCGCGTCATGCTATGTTAGGTTTTAAACACGTAGGTTTAATTAGGGTTCGCCAGTAATGTAGATTAAATTCTATTATACAATGAGTTACGGTTTGTAAGATCTTGTTTTTACTTAGGATTTTTATTTACGCATTCATTTGGTTAAAATAGAGGGGTTAAATCCGTGCCCTAGTTTTATATCACATTTTCTAGGTTAGGGTTTTATGCGTTTCTATGATCATGTTTAAAATGATTAAATATGATGCCCTAAATAAAGTCGTCCCCACGGTCATATGGGCATGGTCCTTTCATGATATATTTTAAGCCTCGTCTCGTTTAATATGACCTTAGTTTTGAATCATGGAGTTACGCATTAAATTGATAAAATCATTCATGACGTCATGGTCAACAGAGGTGGAAGCAGGATTAGAATTGATTTAGAGTTTTGGATGTGTTTTATGATTAGTGTCAATTCCATTTTCCATCACATCTCCGACTCCGCTTATAGTAAGAAGTTTTTATTTCATAAAAAAAAAAAGTTAACCTTGGCGGAAGCAGAAGTGGAAGTGGAACCGAAACAAAATATGAAAATAGAAAATCTCAAGGAAACCGAATCAGTTTCCATTCCGGTTCCAGTTCCGATCACTAATTCACTTCCGACTCTAAGCCCACTTCTAGTTAGTAGAATCTCAATAATAGTTTTTTCTCTAAGCCCAACAGTATGTTAGAAGAGGATTGTTTAAGATGTTTGCTGCCTGGTTCCGCCTCCGATGTATCTTTAAAAGGTATGATTTTAAAGACACATTTTGAGATGTTTATTCAAGGATCTAACTAGAGGTTTTGTTGCAGGAAAGCTAAGAGGATGTCGAGAACATCAGGAGAAGTCTCCCAAAGGAACAAGCCTACAGGAACATCAAAGGCAACACCTAAATCAAAGAAGATCAAGCCAGAATAGTTAACTTATACCTTGAGGTATAATCACAGGAGTCTTGTTGTCAAAGTAAGCAAAGTAGAATTAGATTGGTTAGACATCACCGACACAAATTTGGGCCAATACAATTTTGAGGAGTTGTATTTAGAAACCTTTGTTGAAGCTATAATAGGGAGGACACAAAGAATTGTTGATTCCGGCTTGGCCCATATCACTTTGTTTCCTTTATCAATCCAATGCCTAGATTTGATCTTGACATTTGCAAGAGCTTACAATCCAGCTACCCGACAATGCATGGATTCCCAAGATAATGTAATCATTGATCTTACTCCTCATATGTTTCAAAGTATATTTAATGTCTCAGATCCCAAGAACTTGGTGTAGTTGGATGAGGTAGAGGCCCTAGAGAAATATAGAAAGTATAAGGAATCCAATAAGTCTCACTTGAACAAAAAATGGTTGAAGATAGAGAAGAAGTCTCTAACCAAGCTTTTAGACCAACCAAAGAGGGCAAATTTATATAAGGAGGTATCAAATTTAATAATGATGCTGTCTAGGGCTTTTGGGAAGAGAGATAAATTTCATTTCAAGGAGTGGATGTTTCCCTTCATCCAGATAATTTTAAATGGCACCCATCAGTTTGATTGGCCGATGATTGTATCAGATGTGATTCATGATCAACTGACTAGCATTAGGGAGACTAAATGCTTTTTCATGACTTCTTAGATTGTGTATGCAACATCAAGGTTGGGTATCTTCCCAAGTCTAAACAAAGTGGGGATAATGGGAATGTTAGATGGACAGAAGAAGGTGTGGGATTATTATAACCAGTTGTCTCTACAAGTTGCTGAGACTCAATTCAAAAGGGTTAATGATGCATTCATATATGTGGTCATTGACCAACTCAACGGAGATGTAGGGTACCGGCTGCGTCAAGAGGCCATGGAATTTATTATTGAATGGGGATGTTGGTACATTCAATACCCCAGGTTTACATATTTCAGGCTAGCTGGTTTTGAAGGCCATCCACATTTGCTGCCAAGGTGTTGCAACAATAGGATAGTGTTAATGGAGTTTGTATATCAGGCTCTTGGGGTTAATACTCAGTTTGGATTAAAACATAAGACAAGATGCCACAAGTTCCCCATGAAGTTGGGTGCGTATAGCTGTCAGCATTTGGTAGGAGCGAAGGTGGTATGTAGTGAGCTGATACAATTAAAGCTAGGTTTATATACAACTCATAAGTATTTTGACCCGAAGGGTAAGATGAATGCCTTGTTGCCTTCTGTGTTTGACAAGCATTTCAATTTATTAGAAGATTCTTGGAGTGACCGACAGGATGAGTATGATTTGAGGAAGAAGAATTATGAAAGATTACCTATCACACTCATGTCAAAGTTTGGAGTAAAAAATGACATTCATGACACATTGGTTGATGATGGAGTTGTATTGGATCCATATTATGAAGCTTTAAACATTGGAACTAAAATTTTGGATCCAATTGACTGGGATAGTGAGGAAACTATTGATATTAAGCAGATAGGAAGAGCAGTCTTGGATAGAAGTGTTCAATGGTTGGTTCTAAGAACCAAATCTCCTCAAGGACTAGCTCCTAAAAAGGGGAAAGGATATAAATGACTCAAAATAAAGACACCTCCCAAGGAGCCTTTGGAGTTCCTTCCTCCAGACATTGAAGAAATAGAACTTGAAGCAATAGTTGATGAAGTAGAAACACAATAATGAGATGCTCAAATGGGATTGTTTGTTTCAACACCTACATTAGGTGAATCTTCTACTCAAGTCCCACTTACAAAACAACAAAGTGAAGAAGTTCAAAAGGGGACTCTTCATAGTATGGTTGAAACTGTGAAGGGAAAAGAACTGGAGATGGAAATTCATGATGTTGAAATAGATTCAGATGAAACACTATCAGATAAAGGTATACAAGAAAATATGCCTCTAGAGGAGGATACTGAATAGGTAATGACACAAGAGGATCAGTGGGCATTGTTTGAAGAAGTCAGGAAGGTTGTTGAAGAGCGAGCTGCAGAAATAGAAAAGAAAAATTTAATGAATGCCAAGACACAAGCTAATGCCATACTACAACAAAAACAAATTGAAGCTAAGTCAAGAGCTATTGAAGTAGAGAGGCAAAAAAGGCAATAGGATCATGAACTCAAGGTTAAAGAGGAAAATGGTAAGTTATAATTAATACAAAATATTCATGACCTTGAGGAAGAGAAGGCAAGACACTTGAGGGAGAAAGAAGTCCTGGTTGCCAAGTTAAAACTTGTTGAGGAAGCTCACAGAAAGGAAGAAGAGGTAGAACAATTACGAAAGGAAAAGGACACTGAAGAGCTGGTTAGAAAGCAACAAGAACAAGAAGAAAAGGCAAAAAAGATTAAAGCTTTAGAGATAGAAAGATTAAAGAAAGAAAAACTAGAGGCTTTAGAGAAAGAGAAACTGGAAAAAGAAGCTTTAGAGAAAGAGAAATTGGAAAAAGAAGCTCCAGATAAGGAGAGACTGGAAAAGGAAATATTGGAGAAAGAAAATTTGGAGAAAACAAGATTGGAGGAAGAGAGGTTGAAGAAGGAAGAAGAAGGTAAGAAGATACAGGAACAAAAGGACAGGGAAGAGGCTGAAAAACTTGTACAGATGCATGTGGTGCAAGAACAACAAGAGGAACCAAGGGTTGATTCTCAACCCCAAGTAGATGTGCAACCACCCTCTACTACTACTATTTCTTCTTCTTCCACTATGATGACTACTGCTCCATGTGCTCCCACTTGGTTGAAATTGGACCTATAGAAAAGAATAGTAAAACCTTCACAACCTCTCAATTGGGAGGATATGATGAAGGAGATTGAACAAGAAAGGCTTAAAAAGAAGGCCAAGATCCTACACTCCACCAAGCTCATGGACAAGGGAGAAATTGTTGTTGAGTGTGCCATATCGATGACAGAAAAGGAGGTAGGAGACATGCAGTTAACAAATTATCAATTAAGTATTGCTAACTTGGGAAGGCCTACCAGAGACCAGTAGATGAATCTAATTAATGTGGTAGCTTCAACAACCAATTCAAGGATGTTAAAGGATAAGAAGAAGAAGGATGAGCTTAAGGCTCAATTAGATCAATTGCATTCCTTTTTGAAAAGTGTCTTCTCCAAGATCACAACAGGTAGCTGCTATTGAGACTCCAATTTTTCTAAGCAAAAAGGAGGTAGATGATTTAGTACAAGTAAGGGGCAAAGAGGAGATGTTAGATAGGTGGGTTGACAAGTTAAATCAAGAAGTAGGTGAAATTTTGGTCGAAACTTTTGAGGTTCACAAAAAGACAGAAGAGTTGATAGGGTAAATGCATCAATATATTGAAGCATTGGAGAAGCAAGAAGAGGAATATAAAGAATGTAGTAAAAAATTGAATAAGGTTAGTACATTGCCTTTGACTACTCTTCTTGAACAATCAATACTCAAGGAGGATAATAAAGATTTTGTGGAAAAGACCTCTCGTATTCTCCGATTCATAACAGATTTCTTGTGCAAACATACAAATGAAGTCCAAGATGCTGTTAAGGATCTAACTGAACAATTTGAGGAGTTGGAGGCGGTCATCGCTATCATAGTAGATGTTAATATACTAACAAAGGAAGTCCTGCCTTTGAGCCAGATAAAAGAGAAATGGGGTGAAAGGTTTAAAGGACTCATGCAGAAAGGAGATGATGGTGAAGATCTGTTGATAGATCAACTGATGAACATCAAAGAAGAGATGAAGGCTGCTAAAAGAGAGTTGACAAAGATAAAGGATATGAGAGGGTTTGCTGCAGCAGAATTGGAGTGAATTAAGTTTGAAGACAGCTAGGTTGATGGGCCAAAATTAGATGTATTACAACAAGTCTTCGCCAGTTATGACAAGTTTATTGCAGAACCAACTTCACATGCATAAATCTCCTACATGCATGGCTTTCTTCTTCTTTGCATGTTGCATGTAGCACTAGCAGTTCTTGAAGTGCATGACTTCTTTTTTTCTCTTCTATTTTCTATTCTCTAGTTTAACTGAATGTTTAATGTAAGAACTCAAGATCAAATTGATCTGAGTTTCCAAAAGGGTTTTAGTTCCTAAAAAGGTGGATCAACTTAAAATTGAAGTGGAGTTCAAATTTTTTTTATCTATAAATACCCTTTGGGTATCATATTGTAAGGGTCGTCTAATAGAGAATAGAATTGGCCACCTGATATTAGGAGATATAATTTTTTGTAGTGATTACAAAGATACATTGTTACTTGATTTTTATAGTTAAATAAAATTACAGGTTTATGCAATATGGTGTTAGAATTAAGTTTTTACTTGATAAGGTTGATAAGTTATAATCTATCTCTATGCCAGTGATTGTGCTGAAGCATGATTGTTTCTTATGTGATGAAAGTCATTAGAAGAAGCCGGATTTAAGGATTATCTTGTTAGATTATCATTGAATTAAATTTATTGAGGTCTGTTGATCTATGATCTTGGAAATGAATGGATGTGTGTTCTTTTAAAAATCTTTGAAATAGTTGTGATAGGCGAATTAAAATAAGCACCTTAGATGCATACAATGGTATAGATTATTCTATGAATTGTATCATGCTTTGGTTTTCTTGATCTGATTGGAAAACATTCATTATTGAAGGTATATGTCTGGATGCTAGATGAGTTTTGTTCATGTTTATTGGTTTATCCTCTAATCTATCTTTTTTCTTTTGTTTGAAAACCCCTTGATTTACTAAAACAGTTTGGTAAAATGAGTCATTGCTTGCATTCTTTGTTACCAGCACAGGCCTCTTGAATATTACAGTTGCATGGACCAATTGGGTGACACTAGATAGTTGAGAAGCAACTACTAGGACCTTGGGAGTTAGGCTACTATATGTTGTATTTCTTTTTTGGGAGAAATAAAGTAGAAATATTTTGTTTTAACATTGTTTTTGTCATTTTCACCATCAAAAGATCTGGCGCTAGAAAGAGGGCTTGAAAGAACAAGTTGGCTCGCATTGTGTCGTTCTCACCAAAGAAATATGGGAGGATTCTCAGATCCTCCACTAATCCTGAACCATTTGAAGAACTTCAAACCCCAGTCAAACCTAGACCCCATGCTCATTGGATATTGATACCTACCTTGCCACCACCACTTACTCTGCCTGGATTTCCACCAAATCCACCTACACCACCATCAGTTCCACCTACATCACCACCACCAAGCAGGCCTGAGTCTCCATCAATTCAGCCTATATCACCACTTGCTCAACCAATCCCACCCATGGCTTACTTTGTGAATAACCCTTGTCCGTTAGGGACTATTCTAGGAGGAATCCATGACTTACCAAAGAACCCAGAAAAGTTTTATCCTAAATACATACATGGTGAATCAAGAAGTGTTGAGGAGCACATACAAGCATTCAAAGATGCTTGCACACGAGCTCAAGTTGCTCATCAGGATGTGGTATGTAGACCGTTTCCTTACTATTTAGGAGATATGGCATATAACTGGTATTTAAATTTTCCCTGAGGATCTATCCTAGGTTGGACAAATTTAGAAAATGCATTTATTAATCAGTTTCGGGTTTATGTAGACCCTACCATTTTGTATCACCAGTTTTCCACAATAAGAAAAGGACATCATGAGCCACTACCTTTGTTCAATACTAGATTCCAAAGAATGTTTCGTAGGTTGCAAGACCCTTATCTAGTAGCTGAGAATATTGCCATACAGGCATATTGAAATATTCCAGGCCAAATTTTTTCATTTTTTCAATTTACAAATTACAACAAATGCACTCGTTAAGGTTAGCAGCTAAACCAAAACGATACTGAAGCAACTCTAACCAGAATGTACACCAGGATCCTGATGTGGGCAAGCTGTGAGCATTGGTCAGAGGATCTTAATCAAAATGCTTATGCAAGAACTCTAACCAAGAATGGCGCCGATGATGGCGAGCATATGGTCAGAGGGTTTTCTACACTAAGTACTAAAAAGGAACTCGACACCAAGTATGTGCTACCCAATCCGGTATGGAGTTGAGGCGACCATATGGCGAAGTATTACAAATTACAATGCTTGAGAGAAATAACTGAAATGCTGAAAGCACTCAACACCCAGAATGTGCTTTCTAATCTAGAGTGGAAAAGTAGCTACCATAGGGCAGAGGAAAATTGAATACAATAGCAAATACTGAGCGTAAAGCTAAACATTACAAACTATGATGAGCAAGAATAATTATACTGTCAGTACTACTACCAGTTTACAATATGAAGGATAATATCTTGCTAGAAATGTGAATCAACATATAAATCAAGCTGCAATAATATGTATTGAACTTCCTATACTGAATAATAAAGATTAGATCTAAAAGTGCACTGAACAGACCAACCTCTAATTTTGATTTATGATAGTCCAGATTTCTGTGTGCATGAACAACAGCCCTGTATTTCACAAATCCACTCACAACTTGCTCAAAACTTAGCCAAATTCCACCAAACGAATTGCAGTATGATCCTACTATGATGGCGACCAACTGAGAACATTGAAACTCACTCAAATGACTCTAATTATTTAATGCATGAAATTCAAGGTAGATCTGAATAGTACGGCCCAGCAAGAGGGCGAATTTGCATTTAAAAATTGAAGACTCTTCTAAAAATTCTATAACTTAGGACAAAGGGGCGCCTAGCCAAGACAAAAAGAATGGAACAATACCCAGAAGCAATATTTTTGTATTTTCTGATTTACGAGTAAAAACACAAATCTGCTGTAGCTAAAATGCAAGTCTGGAGAATCTGTAATATGCAAAAATCAGAAACTAAAGAGTCACAATGCTGATTACAATGCACAAATCCCAATGAAACTCACAAAACTATACTAATTCACCACTAGTTGCTATGTTGCAAGCAAGAAGCAATGCCCGAGCTAGGAGGCCTTCATTCCTCGAAGCAATCCAATACCATTCCGGCAGAGTAACAATACTGTAGACCAAAGATAATGAATTGAGGATCCAAGTCTTCCTTTTATAATTTTTGGTTGACTCTTCTTGAAACCCTAACCTTCTCTTAAGAGTCAAACCCTAATCCTTCAACCAATGGTGTCCTTTCCTTCTAGCTACAATTTTGACTTTTAATTATTAAATTATTCCTTCATTGAAGATGGCATCCACTTTTGCTTGGGGAATAAATCTTTTAATAAGAAATATAATCAATTCCTTTAATGAGGCGCCCACCCATAAAGAACCTCTTTTAAAAACAACTTAAAGTAAAGTTGCTAGGCCAAGGGTCAATGTTAAAATATAACATTAAACATAACTTCTTCAAAATAATTCAACTTATCACCTCAAATTGCATCCCGAGGCCAGAATCTGAATATGCCAATGGAATCAACTGAAGAGGAAAGTCAACTGCCTAAGACCAACCTGTTTACTGCCTGAAATAGAATTTACTAAAAATATTAAATTCCTGAAGATGCTCAGAATGCCCAGAAGAAAATACCACTGTGAAGCTCTCTGAAAACCCAAAAAGAATCCGCCATTGAAACAACCAACTCCGAGCAAGAAATCCCATCAAAATAGGAAACCCTAATTTTACCTTCTGACTAGCCTACAGGTCTCCAGAATAGGCCAACGGTCACTAAAAAGATCAGGCTTGAGACGGGGACATTACAGTTCACCCTCCCCAAGATTGCTTGTCCTCAAGCAATTGCAAACCTGGATGCTGCAGAACATCATCACACTCCCAAGTTGCATCCTCCATAGGCAAATTTTTCCACTTCACCAAGTATTCTCTGATTGTTCTTTTCCTCAAAGAACGTTCTCTGAAATGAAGTATCTCCTCCGGAATTAGAACCAACTATCCTTCTTCATCCAAAGGTGGCAACTGTGATGAAGCAACCACATTATGTCCAAGTGCCTTCTTGAGGTGAGACACGTGGAAGACATTGTGTACTCTGCTATCAGAAGGTAGCTCCAACTCATAAGCTACTGCTCCAACTTTTCTGATGACCCTGAATGGCCCATAGAAGCGAGGTTTGAGCTTCTCAGCTCCACTCTTCTTGAGAGTAGACTGTCTGCAAGGCTGTAATCAGAGATAAACCATATACCCAACCTCGAAAGAACGCTCAACATGCCTCTGATCAACATACATCTTCTGCTGATTCTATGCAATCTGCAGATTATTCTTCAATGATTTCATGATGTCTTGACTTTGCTGCAACAAGTCCTTGGCTTGAGGTGCTTTGCTATCACCAAACACCAAATCAGAAAAGCTAGGTGCTTCATACCCATAGAGAGCCAAGAAAGGAGACATCTTAATTGACATATGAAAGGAAGAATTATAACAGTACTCCCCTATGTGAAGCCACTTAACCCACACTCTTTGCTACTCCGACACATAGTTTCTCAAGTAGCCTTCCAACCACTTGTTCACTATTTCAGTCTATCCATCTGTTTGGGGGTGATAACTAGTGCTTGGAGTGAGCACAGTACCACTCATTCTAAAAACCTCTTGCCAAAAAGTACTTAGGAACTTGCTGTCCCTATCACTCATAATGTTATTTGGCAACCCATGTAGCCTAAACACCTCATGAAAAAATAGATCTGTGACTTGGGCTGTGGAAAAAGAGCTGGTAATGGCGAAGAAATGAGAAAATTTGTTTAGCCTATCCACTACCACATAGATACAATCCTTCCCTTGGGCCTTGGGTAACCCTGTGATGAAATCCATCGAGATGCTTTCCCATTTTTGATTGGGAATAGGAAGTGGTTGCAACAAACCAGCTGGTAGTGTATGCTCATTCTTGTTCATCTGACAAATAGGACACTCCTGAATGTAGCGTTGTACTTCTCCTTTCAATCCTTTCCAAGAAAATCTTTCTCGGATCTGCCTATATGTCTTAAAAAATCCTTGGTGACCAGCAAGCGGAATGTCATGAAATGTCAATAGAATCTTCTTCTTAAGCTTATAATCAGCCACCAAAAAGATTCTCCCCTTATAGTGTATCAACCCCTCAACCACCTTGTACCTTTCATCATGAAAATTACCCTCAATAATGCTGGTTGCAAACTGATTTTTGGCATAATCAGCAAGTAACATGTCCCTCCAATCTGCAGTAAGCTCACACAATGAGCTAAGATGGGGTCTCCTTGACAAAGCATCGACCACAACATTATTTTTCCCTTTGACATACTCAATGTCAAATTCGTAAGCTTGAAGCTTACTCACCCACTTTTGTTGCCTCTCGTTCAGATCCTTCTGATGCATGAAGTGTTTGAGGCTATTGTGATCAGTCTTTACCACAAACTTGTTTCCCACCAAGTATTGCTTGAACTTGGCTAATGCATGCATAATGGCAAGCATTTCCTTGTCATAGATAGAGTATGTTCTTTCAACACCCCTCAGTTTTCTGCTCTCAAATACAATAGGATGTTTGTCTTGCATCAAGACAGCCCCCACTCCTTCACCGGATGCATCACATTGCAGCTCGAACGGCTTGGAAAAATCCGAAATAGCCAGAACTAGACAAGAGCTCATGATCCTCTTAAACTTGTCAAAAACAATTTGAGCCTTGTCTGACCAACAAAAGGCTCCCTTTTTGGTGAGATCAGTAAGAGGAGCAGCATTCTAAGAATAACCTTTTACAAACCTCTGATAAAAACCACAAAGACCCAAAAACCCTTTCAACTGAGTCAAGTTTTCAGGGGGTGGCCAGTCAACTATTGCCTTTATCTTTTCCAAATCCACCTTCACTCCCTCAGCACTGATGATGTGGCCAACATACAGTAACTCCTCCATTCCAAATTCACATTTGGATGCTTTTGCGAACAAGCTCTCAGATTCCAGGATGTTAAGCACTTCCTCCAAGTGCTTGAGATGATCTTCCCAAGTCTTGCTATAAATCAAAATGTCATCGAAAATAATCAACACAAACCTTCTTAACTGATTCTGAAAAACTCTATTCATGCAAGACTAGAAGGTAGCAGGAGTGTTAGTCAACCCAAATGGCATGACTAAAAACTTGAAATGGTCATAGTGACATCTGAAAGCTGTCTTCTCAACATCTGATCCTCTCATTCGAATCTGATGGTAACTTGATCTCAAATCGATCTTCGAGAAGAACTTGGCCCCATGTAGCTCGTTAATGAGCTCATCTATCCTTGGAATGGGGTAATGGTTTTTGATGGTGCTTTGATTCAAAGCATGATAGTCCACACACATGCACATGGTACCATCCTTCTTCTTCACAAGAACCACTACAGAAGCAAAGGGGCTCTTGCTTGGGCGAATGAAACCCATCTCCAAGAGTTCTTGATTGTTCTTCTCAATCTCATCCTTTTGCCTCTTCGGGTACCGATATGGAGTTGTAATTATCGGTTTAGCTCCTTCCTTGAGCTCTATGATTTGTTCTAAACCCCGTTCAGGTGGTGGTCCAGGAGGTAAATCAGCAAAGATGTTGCTCTTCTTTGTGAGTAGAGACTGAACATCAGGAGGATAGTCTCTTTTAGCCTCAACCGGACTAGCAAGAAGGATCATGCATTCTGCAACCCAATCAGCTTGATCGTGATGGATCAGCCTTGCCATTCTTTTGAACGACACAACCCGAGGGCCCCCATTGGACATTCCTCTTAGTACTATCCTCTTCCCATCGGATTGAAACTTGAGCTCCATAGTTTGCAGATTCAAGGAGATCTCCCCAAGTGAACACAGCCATTGGATGCCTAGAACGGCATCAATATCCCCAATGTGGACTACATAGAAGTCATCCTTGACTTCATTGTTTCCCAATTGCATAGTCATGTTCGAGATTTTCTTAGTGCATGAAATGTGGAATTCATCAGCAACCATGACCTTGAAGCCTTCAAACTCCTCTGTTTGCAGCCCCTTCTTTGCCACCACAACTTCATCAATGAAGTTATGTGTTGCTCTAGTGTTGATCAAAGCAACAATTCATTTCCCTTTGATCATCCCTCAAACCTTGAAGGATTCATTTCTTTGGAAGCTCAAAAGTTGAGCCAAGACACCTCCACTTTCCTTCTCATCTTCAGACTCTTTTGGATCTTTTTCTACTTCACTATCTTCAAAATCAGATTGGTGGTTTGAAAAATCAGAATTACTTTCACCACCTGAATAGTACTCAATCTGATTAAATTTAACTCCCTTTGGGAAAACATGGTCTTGAGACCATTTTTCCCTACACCGGAAACATAACCCCTTTCTTCTGAGTTCGTTTAGGGTCTCGGGATCCAATTTGGTGACATGAGGATTATGATGTTTGAACTCCTTCTGCTGAGGTCTCAAAGGAGGTCTATGTTGAGGTCTTTTCCCTTTATCCCTTTTGTGAAAGGATGGATTGGATTGAAACTTTACCTTAGGGGCAGCCCACTCCATGTTTCTTGCCTTCTTCATGGCCTCCTGTAGGGTTGGTGGATCAAAGGCT
This sequence comes from Sequoiadendron giganteum, assembly GCA_007115665.2. Lineage (NCBI taxonomy): Eukaryota > Viridiplantae > Streptophyta > Pinopsida > Cupressales > Cupressaceae > Sequoiadendron > Sequoiadendron giganteum. The sequence goes on from CM021109.1 coordinate 304,691,029, forward strand.
TTAATCCAACCCTTGAGTGGTTCTGTCAAACCCTCACTAAAAAAGATCACCAACTGCCTCTCCGTGATTCTAGTGACCATTACTAAGAGTCTCTGGAACTCAGCTATGTAGGCATCAACCGTGCCATACTGCCTCAACTGTGCAAGTTCTCTGAAATGTATTTCAGGGTCTTTTTTCTCAAACCTCTCGATGAGCCTATTGGTGAACTCATCATACGTTGTGATAGACCGATGACCCAAGGTGACTAGGCCATGGTACCACCACTCATGCGCCACCCCATCAAGGTGTAGCATAGCGAACTTGATCACCTCTTCTTCTGCCATGGGTCTGAGAGCTAGATAGTTATCCAGCTTCTGTATCCAAGCTCGGGCTGAGCTGTTATCACTCCCGTCATAGTGTGGAAGTATAACCTTGTTGACAGCTTGATACAAGTCCCCTTGCACTGGTGTTTTTCTTTGCTCATATTGTCTCCCTTTTCCTTTATTCTTTCTTTTATGATCCATAAAATCATTATAGGACATATCCATCTTGATGTCGTTAGGGAGAGAATCATACTCCGCACGGCCAAGCCTCAACTGCTCCACGAATGAAGCATTTTCTTCAGGATCCGGCTGAGTGCTTACAGGTGCCAAGAAGGTGGGATTGAATGGCTTGGAAGAAATATATGTGTTGTTTGAAGTAGGCTGAGCAGCATGTCCATCATGCTGGTTGGAAGCACTGTGCTCTCCTCTATGCCCAGTGTTGTTCTGTGGAATGGTGTTCTGGCCCACTTTCCCCATCATGAGCGATACCATATCCATTAAGGCATCCATCTTTCTTTCAACTCTCTATCCTGGACTGATGGATCTCTCTCTTCCCTTTCCACTATCATCTCTGTTGCTGGCAACCCTCTTGTTACCCCCAACTGATCTCTCACCTTCTGCCATGTCTGTTTCCTGAGAAGACTCCCAATGAGCCCTCAAGACTTCTGAAGCCGTCTAACCTTCTGGAGCCTGATAGGGCTGGAACTATTTTCCAACCTTCTTGTCTTCCCTTGCAATGTACCCCTTTTCTCTGTCGCTCATAGACAGTTTTTTCAGAGGATGGCAAGATCTTGGCTCTGATACCACTGAAATATTCTGAGCCAAATTTTTTTGTTTTTTCAATTTACAAATTACAACCACTGCACTCGTTAAGGTTAACAGCTAAACCAAAATGATGTTGAAGCAACTCTAACCAAAATGTACACCAGGATCCCGATGTGGGCAAGGTGTGTGCATTGGTCAGAGGATCTTAATCAAAATGCTTATGCAAGAACTCTAACCAAGAATGGCGCTGATGATGGCGAGCATATGGTCAAAGGGTCTTCTACACTAAGTACTGAAAAGGAACTCAACACCAAGTATGTGCTACCCAATCCAGTATGGAGTTGAGGTGACCATATGGTGGAGTATTACAAATTACAATGCTTGAGAGAAATAACTGAAATGCTGAAAGCACTCAACACCCAGAATGTGCTTTCTAATCCAGAGTGGAAAAGTAGCTACCATAGGAAGGAGGAAAATTGAATACAATAGCAAATACCGAGCGTAAAGATGAACATTACAAACTATGATGAGCAAGAATAATTATACTGTTAGTACTACTGCCAGTTTACAATATGAAGGATAGTATCTTGCTAGAAATGTGAATCAACATATAAATCGAGTTGCAATAATATGTATTGAACTTCCTATACTGAATAATAAATATTAGATCTGAAAGTGCACTGAACAGACCAACCTCTAATTTTGATTTATGATAGTCCAGATTTCTGTGTGCACGAACAACAGCCCTGTATTTCACAAATCCACTCACAACTTGCTCAAAACTCAACCAAATTCCACCAAATGAATTGCAGTATGATCCTACTATGATGGCGACCAACTGAGAACATTGAAACTCACTCAAATGACTCTAATTATTTAATGCACGAAATTCAAGGTAGATCTGAACAGTACGGCCTAGCAAGAGGGCGAATTTGCATTTAAAAATTGAAGACTCTTCTAAAAATTATATAACTTAGGACAAAGGGGCGCCTAGCCAAGACAAAAAGAATGGAACAATACCCGAAAGCAATATTTTTGTATTTTCTGATTTACGAGTAAAAACACAAATCTGCTGTAGCTAAAATGCAAGTTTGGAGAATCTCTAATATGCAAAAATCAAAAACTAAAGAGTCACAATTCTGATTACAATGCACAAATCCCAATGAAACTCACAAAACTATACTAATTCACCACTAGTTGCTATGTTGCAAGCAAGAAGCAATGCCCGAGCTAGGAGGCCTTCATTCCTCGAAGCAATCCAATACCATTCCGGCAGAGTAACAATACTGTAGACCAAAGATAATGAATTGAGGATCCAAGTCTTCCTTTTATAATTTTCGGTTGACTCTTCTTGAAACCCTAACCTTCTCTTAAGAGTCAAACCCTAATCCTTCAACCAATGGCGTCCTTTCCTTCTAGCTGCAATTTTGACTTTTAATTATTAAATTATTCCTTCATTGAAGATGGCGTCCACTTTTGCTTGGGGAATAAATCTTTTAATAAGAAATATAATCAATTCCTTTAATGAGGCACCCACCCATAAATAACCTCTTTTAAAAACAACTTAAAGTAGAGTTGCTAGGCCAAGGGTCAATGTTAAAATATAACATTAAACATAACTTCTTCAAAATAATTCAACTTATCACCTCAAACTACATCCCGAGGCCAGAATTTGAATACGCCAATGGAATCAGCTGAAGAGGAAAGTCAACTGCCTAAGACCAACCTGTTTACTGCCCGAAATAGAATTTACTAAAAATGTTAAATTCTTGAAGATGCTCAGAATGCCCAGAAGAACATACCACTGCAAAGCTCTCTGAAAACCCAGAAAGAATCCGCCATTGAAACAACCAACTCCAAGAAAGAACTCCCATCAAAATAGGAAACATTAATTTTACCATCCGACTAGCCTACGGGTCTCCGGAATAGGCCAACGGTCACTGAAAAGATCAGGCTTGAGACGCGGACATTACACATATTTAAGATTCGTTGATCCCTTAATTGGCCTATTCTTGCTGAGAACTTATCAATCTGGTGAGATTGACTCTTTGTCTAAAGTTTATCATTTGGCCATCAAGTTGCAACAATAGATAAGTCTACAACTAGGAGGTTTAAGAGTAGCTCTTCCTCCCATGAACTATCCGATGCCTAACCCACCATTATACAACATTGTCCCAGGGATGTCTTACTCTCAATATGGATCAATGTCTGAGCTACAAGCTCCACCTTCCATGCCCTTTTTTGGTAATGGCATGCAAGATTCTTCCCAACAACCTCAAAATCCACAACAACAAGTGAGAGGATCAACCCATGTTCATTCCTCGACCATAGTACAGAATGTGCAAAATGAGCAAACTATCCAATTGACAAGTGAGTTAGAGACTCTCAAGAAGACTCTATCTCAAATGTCTAATGACATGGCACAACTTAGGAAAAACCCTCCCCACAACCAAAATTAGAATTATCAAAATTAGGGAGGTTACAACAATCAGGGAAATTACTCCAATCAGAATGGGAACTAGAACACCAACCAAAACTTTCAGAGTCAAAATTCCTCTAACCAAAATTACCAAAATCAGAACAGAGGATATAACGAGAGGTTCAACAACAACAATAGACAGTGGAAGACTAGACCTAACAATGGGGGAGTTCCCCATAACTATCAGTCTGGTGAGGAGAGACAACACAATACTAATGTTGTTGACCTCAATTTCATGACTAATTGGTGCAGGCTACATGATACTGCAACACATTCTGAGGTTAATTGCCCTAAAATGGAGAAGATTTTAAAGATTGCACAAGCTGATGCCCATCCTCTAGCAAGAAATTCCAATCAAGATAATGGGCCAGTTAATACTGCTATGACTTATGAAACTATTGAAGAAAAATATCAGTTTCCTATGCAAGGAGATAATGAGCCAGAGGAAGATGTATATGATGCTCAAGCTTTTCAGTCGAAATGAGGTCACTTTTTGAGAAATCAGAATAAGGGCCCATTTACTACATCTGCACCCCCAAACAACATGGTCCACCAAACCAAAATATAGATAATAATCCACCACCACCAAAGGGACCTTCTGATCTTCAGAATAGAGGCAATCTGCCTCCTTTTCCTAAGTATCAAGTTAGGAATGATTCAAAATTTAACTTTATTGCAGAATTGCAAAGACAATAGACATCCTTGTCATTCTTTGACATCATGAAGTGGTGCCCAGCTCAACATGAGGTGGTATTGAAAGCCTTGGAGGAGACAAATCACTTAAAGGGAAAAGGTAAAGTGACTCTAGCAAAGGAGACGAATGTAGCCATTTATAAAGGTAAGACCAATACCCCACCTTTTCTTTTAAGTTTAAAAAATTTTGGAAAGAATTTGCATAATTGTTTATTAGACACTGGAGCATTAGGGAATGTTATGCACTTTTTGATATGTAAGAAGTTAGCATTGAGTCCTATCCTGACCAAAAAGAAAGTGATTCAGTTAGATAAAACTAAGGTTAATGTTGTAGGTGAATTGAAAAACATGCTGGTACAGGTTGGATTAGATCCGAGGATCCAAACCTATATAAATATCCAAGTCGCTGATATCCTAGTGACATATGGGATGCTTCTAAGTCAGGAGCTAATGAAAAGTATAGGTGGATATTTGTCCTTGGATTTCTCTCACATGTGGCTACCCTGGAAGGGGGTTGCAACACAGATAAGGATTGAAAGTGAACCTAAACTCAAGCATATGATTACAGAATATGATGCTTCAAATGAAGTAGCATATTTTGAGATTGAGATAGGAGTTTACAAACAAGAGGAAGTCCTTACTTTCTCTGTAGTCAGTCCTAGGGATACATTACCCCTAGAACATAATGACCTAATGATCTGCATCAACCAGCATGTTTTGATAAAGAAATTGCAACAAGATAAGCTAGTTTTAGGAGAAGAAACTGATTTGAGTAGTTTGTTGTTTCCTAATTGGTGTAGAATTCATTATCATAATCATTCAGAATTAACATGTCAATCATGCTTAAATATTCTAAGTCATGTACATCAGCCTCAATAGATATGTCAAGAGAAACAAGCCCAAAACCCCATCAATGAGTTTTCTTTCCAAGTTAAGGATGCAACTATTCTTACACGGGCTAGTCTTTCTCAACATGAAGGTTCCTCACCAGAAGAACATACTCAGGTGGTATGTTCTAAAATCCAACAAGAAGTTGAGGTTTCCTAGTTCCTATTTAATACACCTACCCTAGATACTTTGCCAATACCCAAAGCATTGATGAGAAATGAGTTGGATTGCCATTTAACTCAAGAGGGTGTTCAGGAAGTGATTTATGAGTAGGCTGAAAACATAGAAAAATATTCAACTGAACTTTACCCCAAGTTAAATTCTGATAAACAACAAAAGTCTGAGCTGCCACACATCTCAAGTAAGTCATCCCCTATTATCACTAAAAAGAAAGAACTCCCAGTCAAAGATCAATTGTGGACTCTTAAATTTGATGGTTCCAAATCTAAAGCAAGAAGTGGAGCAGGGATTGAACTAACTAACCTGAAAGGGAAGACTTACTTTGCTTCTTATAGATTGCAGTTCGGTTGCACAAATAATGTGGCTCAATATGAAGCACTTGCTCTGGGTCTTATGTTTGCTCATAAGAAGAAGGTCACTGCTCTCATAGTTTTGGGGGATTCTGAGGTGATTGTAAAGCAAGTACGTAGCCAATATACATGTCATAAAAAAAGATTGGATGCATACAGAAATAGGGTTTGGAATTTAATTGAAGATTTTTATGCTTTTGGAATTAGTCTGATCCCTAGGGAAGCTAATCAAATTGCAGATGCTTTGGCTGTTGCTGCTAGCACATTGGAACCCATGCAAAATTCTGATCTAAAGAGGTTTTCAGTTGAGTTGATTTTAGTCCTAGCTGTTCTAGATAATGTTAAACACTTTTAGGTATTTGATGATGATTAGCACATATTAGCATTTTTGGAAAGTTTTGATGTTTTTCAAGGACAAATAATAGATGAATCTGAATGAGATCAAGGAGATTGGGATCCTAAGAAAGAGGGTCTAGAAGGGATATTGGATTTAAAGAGTAATAGCATTCCGAAAGGGATGGTTGCTTTAGAGAGGATATTTGACTTCAACCCAAGGGCTTGCCAAAGGGTGCCTACAGAAAGTGATGGAGGGAAGTATGAATATGTTAATTTGAATCACTCAGGCCCAGAAAGGAATGTTCTTATAAGAAAGACTTGTCCTCAGGAAATTAAGGACAAGATAATAAAGGTCTTGGAGTAGAACATTGAAGCTATTTCTTGGAGTTATGATGATCTAAAAAATTTTGACACATAAGTGATTACTCATACCATCCCTCTCAAGCTAGATGCCAAGACTTTTCACCAAAAGCAATGCTCGGTCAATGCTTTAATTGAGCCCTTAATTTAGAAGGAGGTGCAAAAAATTTTATCTACTAGAATAATCTTTCCGATTAGACATTATACCTGGGTGGCTAATTTGGTTCATGTGCACAAGAAGAATGGTGAGATCAGATTGTGTGTTGATTTTAGGAATCTAAACAAGGATTCTGAGAAAGACAATTATCCATTACCTTCTCTTGATGAAGTATTACAAAAGGTTAATAGATCCCAGATGTTTTGATTTTTGGATGGCTATTCTGGATACAATCAGGTCTTGGTTAGTCATGAGGATAGGATGAAGACTGCTTTCACCACTAAATGGGGCACATTTTCTTATAGGAGGATGCCTTTCGGTCTCATCAATGCTGGAGCTACTTTTCAAAGGGCGATGGATGTAGCTTTCAAAGATCTAATAGGAAAATTTATAATCATTTATGTAGATGATTTAACCATATTCTCTAGGAATAGAGAAGACCATGCTGCAGACCTGGAAAAGGTTCTAAAGAAATGTATAAGTTATGTTGTCTCTCTTAACCCAAAGAAATGTGTATTTGGAGTGTCTAAAGGGAAGCTCTTATGTCACATTATATCAGAGGAAGGGATTTCCATAGATCCTAACTGAGTTGAGGCCATTTTGAAATTGACAAAGCTAGGCAGCAAGAAGGAAATGAGGTCCTTCTTTGGAAGGATCAATTTTGTTAGGAAATTTATAATAGGGTTTGCAAAGATTATCAAACCCCTCAATGAAATGATGAAGAAAGATGAAAAAATTAAGTGGAGTGAAGAGGCTAAGTCTTCTTTCATGCAGATTAAACAATCTATATCTAAGGCACCTATTTTGACAAGCCCAGATTATCTAAAACCCTTCTATATCTACTCTTTTGCTTCTGACCATTCATGTGTAGCAGTCTTAACATAGAGAAGAGAAGAGAGCAAGGAGAGACAAATTGCTTTTATGAGCTCTCCATTTAAGAATGCAGAAGTAAGGTATTCACCACTAGAAAAACAATCCTTTGCATTCATATGAACAGTGAAGAAGTTCAGGCATTACATAATTCGAAGTCAAGTGATGGCTATAGTTCCAGATCCAGCTGTGAAGTCTCTTCTGATGTAAAGTGAATTAGGGGAACAAAGAGGGAAATGGATGGAAATCTTACAAGAGTTTGACTTAGAGATTCACCCGATGAAACTCATTTGAGGACAAGGATTGTCAAAAGCAATGGCTGAAGTAGATAGAAATATCACTTGCCAACAATACACTATCCAATCATTCACGAAGGATCCCTGGTATACAGATTTAATATTCTTCCTCATCAATAAAAAATGTCCAAAAGGAATGAATGCTACTCAGAGGAGAGCATTAAGGATGAAGAGTGCTCATTACATGCTCAAAGGGGGATCCATTTACAGAAATAATTTTCAAGGAATTTACCTACGCTGTTTGGATCAACAAGAAGCTAAGCATGCTATTTATGAGTTTCATGGGGGGCATGGAACAGGGCATGGATTTGTTGATGCTTTGGCTCATCAGATTTTAAGATTAGGCTATTATTGGCCTTATGTATTTAGAGATGCACATCAGCACTGTAGGACTTGTCATGTATGCCAGACTTCTGCACCTAGAGAAAGAAATCCTGCAATGCCCCTACAACCAATATATGAGGTAAAGCCATTTGCTCAATGGGCACTTGATTTTGTAGGTGTAATTAATCCAAATTTTTCTGCAGTTCATATATTCATCTTGAATGCAACTGACTACTGCACACATTGGACTGAGGCACATCCTTGCAAGAATAGCACCACAGAGGTGGTCATCAAGTTTTTGACTGAAAACATCACAACTAGGTTTGGAGTTCCATTTGCTCTGGTATGTGATAACGACCCTATTTTTTCTTCTATTGAGTTTATTTCATGGGCCTATGAACATAAAATTGTTTTGAAGTATTCTTCCAATTACTACCCTCAGGGAAATGGAGTGGCTGAGTCCACAAATAAAAACTTGTTGGAAGTTATAAGAAAGTTGTTAGAGAATAATCCTAGGGATTGGCACACCCAGTTGAGATTTGCCTTATGGGAAGATCAAACCAGAATCAAAGCAGCTCTAGGAAACTCACCTTTTAAGTTAGTTTATGGCCAAGATCCAATCTTCCCAATTCATTTGCAGATACCTGTCCTTAATTTTATGCAGGAATTTTATAACAAGGATGATAGGATTGAGGTTAGACTACTTAATTTGTTAAACATGGAAGAGCAGAGAGGTACTGCTTTGCAGCAATTCTCTAAGCATCAAGTTGTTCTCAAACGCTGGTTTGACAAAAGAGCCAAGATAAAAGCCTTTAGAATATCAGATCTTGTGTTATTATGGGATAAGGCCAAAGACAAGAAAGGAGATCATCAGAAGTTTGATATAATTTGGTTAGGTCCTTATCAAGTGGCTGAAATATTAGGCAAGAATGCTTTTCGTTTGAGTACCTTAATAGGAGTGCTTATTCCATTACTAGTAAATGGTCAGTTTCTCAAGCACTATTTCGGAGCATAAAAGGTCAGATGTTTTAAAGGAAAATGTATTATACTGTATCATATGTAATTAAGTCTATTTATTAGTTTTGTTTGTTTTGTTTGTTTGTTTTTGTTTGTTTTCTTTTGTTTTGTATTGTTTCATTGGGGATCTTCATTTTGTTCATTTCAAATTAAGGGGTTGTTATTCAAAGTATGCTACTAGTACTAGGAGATAAATTGGTTTAGGTATTTTCATTATCATCATTGAAAAGGATTTCGTTCTGAAACTTATGTTTTATGACCATTCTAGTTTGGGTTGGAAAAGTTATTAAGGATAGAAGATATATTGTGAATATCTCATGAATTGTGATCAAAGATCTATCACCAAATTAGGAAAACATCTGCATGAGTAAGTACCTATTTGTTTTAGAATGGATCTACCCTTTGATTCAAGTGAAAAATCCAATTCCAAAACTATCATGAAATCCATAATAGTTCTCAACCCATGTTTCAGATTCATTATGTCTGAAGTATTGAGGAAGGTGCACAAAAGATTTCCACAAGCAAGGTTTTAAAAGAAAAAAAAAATGAATGAAAGAAACAAAAGAAAGAAGAGGAAAACTCAATATCAAGTGGGTAATCAAGTATCTCTATCAGGGCTATGGATGCCTGGCTGGAAGTAGAGCAATCCTTTGAGAGAACTAGAGGTATCTCTGTTGGGGCTATGGATGCCTGTCTGGTAGCGGAGCAATTCCCAGGATTTTACTGAACGATAGTTAAAGGACTCAACCTATGTAGCTTGAATCTTAGGTAGTTGTTCACAAATAGAGAAAGTATCTACAAAGAATGATGCACAATATATTGCACACACTCAGATTCGGAAATAACTCATGAGCACATACATCTGAGATTCTAGCTCAAACTTATGCTACATATATCTAATCTTATTCAAGTTAGTATGCTTCATAAACCAAGTAGTTTTAGGGTGACTGAAATTTTCTTTGGGTATCTTGAAAATGGGTAAACCATTTTCCCAGCTGAGTCGCCATTTGTTATGCCTTGCATAACCACCCCATCTTTTGCCTTGGTCAAAAGATGGGTCCCCCTTTGTGTTTTTATCTTTTGTTGATTTTCAAACAAAGTTTGGAGTCTTTTGTTTCCAACACTTTGTTTTTCTTTGGTTTAGTTTATCGAAGTCGGAGCCAGAACCAAATCGGGTTCTGAAAATTCTTTCAAAACTCGTTTCGATCCCTATCCCGATAGTCTTTCTTTTTGGCCTTTTTGTTTTGTCTTCATCGGAGTCGAAACCGGAGTGGACGTTAAGTTGGTGTTTATTGAAAATTGCAAAATCCGAATCCATCCTGTCTCTGCCTCCGCTTTTTGAACTTTTGGTTTCAATCTAATTCCTTGTGTTAAGTTTTATTATGTCGGTCTTTTATTTTACTTTTGTGTTTGGTTTCATTTTGTGCTCTGTCAGCGGAACTGGACCCAGAATGGGAACAAATTTGGGAAATTCCTTAAGTTTCAAAATCAGTTTCCATTCCGATTCTGCTCCCACCGTTTCTTGGTCATTGAATTTTTACTGAAGTCGCACTATAGTGAAGAGTTTGTTCTTCTCCAGTTCTGACTCTACTTAACTGCATTTAATGCGTTAATGATAGTTGCCATGCGTAGGTAGAAACTTCAATTTTTACCTTGATTAGGGATTAAACACATTATTATTATCATTGTTAAGAAATCAAAGAGCGAAATAGAGTAACTGTGGAGTTCATCTGAGTGAATCGATTGAAGGAGGAGGAGATAGTTGCTTGCAAATTTCTTCAGAAGGTTTGCCAAGTTTTGCATTCGAGGTAGGGTTCCTATTCTTGTTTCTCTTTTATTTACTTTTGTGTTCTCTATTTGTGTTTGATCGTTTTGATTTTTGGGCAAGTTTGTCATCTCAGTAGGTTGGCATGTTTGTTTTTCTTTCTTTATTTTTTGTTCTTGAATTCATTTTGTGCTCACGTTTTGATTTTCAGTGAGTTGGGGCACGGTTGTTTTTGCGTTTTGTCGTGATCGTGTTGTGTTGCATTAGGTTTTAAACGCATAGGTTTAATTAGGGTTCGCCAGTAATGTAGATTAAATTATGTTTTACAGTGAGTTAGGGTTTGTAAGATCTTGTTTTTACTTAGGATTTTTATTTACGCATTCATCTGGTTAAAATAGAGGGGTTAAATCCGTGCCCTAGTTTTATATCATGTTTTCTAGGTTAGGGTTTTATGCATTTCTGTGATCATGTTTAAAATGATTAAATATGATGCCCTAAATACAGTCGTCCCCACGGTCATATGGGCATGGTCCTTTCATGATATATTTTAAGCCTCATCTTGTTTAATATGACCTTAGTTTTTAATCATGGAGTTATGCATTAAATTGATAAAATCATTGATGATGTCATGGTCAACATAGGCGAAACCGAGATCGAAATTGATTTAGAGTTTTGGATGTGTTTTAAGATTAATGTCAATTCCATTTTCCATCTCGTCAACGACTCCGCTTATAGTAAGAAGTTTTTATTTCATAAAAAAAAAGTTAACCTTGGCGGAAGTGGAAGCAGAACTGAAACAAAATATGAAAACAAAAAATCTAAAGGAAACCGAATCAGTTTTCATTCCGGTTCCGGTTTCGATCACTAATTCACTTCCAACTTTGAGCCCGCTTCTAGTTAGTAGAATGTCAATAACAGTTTTTTCTCTGAGCCCGACAGTATGTTAGAAGAGGATTTTCTAAGATGTTTGCTACCTAGTTCCGCCTTCGATGTATCTTTGAAAGGTATGATTTTAAAGACACATTTTGAGATGTTTATTCGAGGATCTAACTAGAAGTTTTGTTGTAGGAAAGCCAAGAGGATGTTAGGAACATTAGGAGAAGCCTCCCAAAGGAACCAGCCCGTAGGAACATCAAAGGCAATACCTAAACCAAAGAAGATCAAGTGAGAATAGTTACCTTATACCTTGAGGTATAATCACAGGAGTCCTATTGTCAAAGTAAGCAAAGTAGAATCAGATTGGTTAGACATCACCGACACAAATTTGGGCCAATACAATTTTGAGGAGTTATATTTAGAAATATTTGCTTAAGATATAATAGGGAGGACACAAAGAATTGTTGATTTTGGCCTAGCCCATATCACTCTGTTTCCTTTATCAATCTAATGCCCGAAGTTGATCTTGATAGTTGCAGGAGCTTACAATCCAGCTACCCAACAATGCATGGATTCCCAAGATAATGTAATCATTGATCTTACTCCTCATATGTTTCAAAGTATATTTAATGTCCCGGATCCCAAGAACTTGGTGTAGTTGGATGAGGTAGAGGCCTTAGAGAAATATAGAAATTATAAGGAATCCAATAAGTCTCACTTTTACAAAAAATGGTTGAAGACAAAGAAGAAGTCTCTAATCAAGCTTGCAGATCAACCAAAGAGGGAAGATTTATATAAGGAGGTATCAAATTTAATAATGATGTTGTCTAGGGTTTTGGGAAGAGAGATACCTTTCATTCCAAGGAGTGGATGTTTCCCTTCATCCAAATAATTTTAAATGGCACCCATCAGTTTGATTGGTCGATGATTGTATCAGATGCTATTCATGATCAACTGACCAACATTAGGGAGACTAAATTCTTTTTCTTGACTTCTTACATTGTGTATGCAACAACAAGGTTGGGTATCTTCCTAGGTCTAAACAGAGTGGGGATAATGGGAGTGTTAGATGGATAGAAGAAGGTGTGGGAGCATTATAACCAGCTGTCTCTACAGGTTGCTGTGACTCAATTATGAATGGTTAATGATGCATTCATATATGTGGTCATTAACCAACTCAATGGAGATGTAGGGTACAGGCTGAGTCAAGAGGCCATGGAATTTATTGCTAGATGGGGATGTTGGTACATTCAATAGCCCAGGTTTACACATTTCAGGCTAGCTGGTTTTGAAGGCGATCCACATTTGCTGCCAAGGTGTTGCAACAACAGGATAGTGTTAGTGGATTTTGTATATCAAGCTCTTGGGGTTAATGCTCGGTTTGGATTAAAACATAAGACAGGATGTCACAAGTTCCCCATGAAGTTGGGTGAGTATAGCTGTCAACATTTGGTAGGATCAAAGGTGGTCTGCAGTGACCTGATACAATTAAAGCTAGGTTTATATACAGCTCGTAAGTATTTTGACTCGAAGGGTAAGATGAATGCCTTCTGTGTTTGACAAGAATTTCAATTTATTAGAAGATTTCTGGAGTGACTGATAGGATGAGTATGATTTGAGGAAGAAGAATTATGAAAGATCACCTATCGCACTCATGTCAAAGTTTGGAGTCAAAAATGACATTCCTGACACATTGGTGGATGATGGAGTTGTATTGGATCCATCTTATGAAGCTTTAAACATTGGAACTAAAATTTTGGATCCAATTGACTGGGATAGTGAGGAAACTATTGATATTAAGTAGATAGGAATATCAGTCTTGGATAGAAGTGTTCAATGGTTGGTTCTAAGAACCAAAGCTCCTCAAGGACCAGCTCCTAAAAAGGGGAAAGGATATAAAATCCTCAAAAGAAAGACACCTCCCAAGGAGCCTTTGGAGTTCCTTCCTCCAGACATTGAAGAAATAGAACTTGAAGCAACAGTTGATGAAGCAGAAACACAAGAAGGAGATGCTCAAATGGGATCGGTTGTTTCAACACCTACATTAGGTGAATCTTCTACTCAAGTCCCACTTACAAAACAACAAAGTGAAGAAGTTCAAAAGGGGAATCCTCATAGTATGGTTGAAACTATGAAGGGAAAAGAAGTGGAGATGGAAATTCATGATGTTGAAATAGATTCAGATGAAACTCTGTTAGATAAAGGTATACAATAAAATATGTCTCTAGAGGAGGATCAGTGGGAATTGTTTGAAGAAGTCAGGAAGGCTGCTGAAGAGTGAGCTGCAGAAATAGAAAATCAAAATTTATTGGATGCCAAGACACAAGCTGATGCCATACTACAGCAACAACAAATTGAAGCTAAGTCAAGAGTTGATGAAGTAGAGAGGTAGAAAAGGCAACATGAGCATGAACTCAAGGTCAAAGAGGAAAATTATAAGTTAGAATTAATACAAAAGATTCATGACCTTGAGGAAGAGAAGGCAAGACACCGGAGGGACAAAGAAGTCTTGGTTGCCAAGTTAGAACTTGCTGAGGAAGCTCACCGAAAGGAAGAAGAAGCAGAACGATTATGAAAGGAAAAGGACACCGAAGAGCTGGTTAGAAAGCAACAACAAGAAGAAGAAAATGCAGAAAAGCTTAAAGCTTTAGAGACTGAAAGATTCAAGAAAGAAAAAATAGAGGCTTTAGAGAAAGAGAAACTGGAAAAAGAAGCTCTAGAGGAGGAGAGATTGGAAAGGAAAGATTGGAGAAAGAAAATTTGGAGAAAACAAGATTGGAGGAAGAGAGGTTGAAGAAGGAAGAAGAAGGTAAGAAGATACAAGAACAAAAGGATAGGGAAGAGGCTGAAAAACTTATACAGATGCATGTGGTACAAGAATAACAAGAGGAACCAAGGGTTGATTCTCGACCCCAGTTAGATGTGTAAACTACCCTCTACTACTACTATTGCTTCTTCTTCCATTATGATGACTACTGGTCCATGTGCTCCCACTTGGTTGAAATTGGACCTATAGAAAAGAATAGTAACACCTTTACAACCTCTAAATTGGGAGGATATGATGAAGGAGATTGAATAAGAAAGGCCTAAAAAGAAGGCCAAGATCCTACACTCCACCAAGCTCACGGACAAGGGAGAAATTTTTGTTGAGTGTGCCATACCGATGACAGAAAAGGAGGTAGGAGACATGCAGTTAATGGATTATCAATTAAGTACTGTTAACTTGGGAAGGACTACCAGAGACCAACAAATGAATCTAATTGATGTGGTAGCTTCGACAACCAAGTCAAGGATGTTAAAGGATAAGCAAAAGAAGGATAAGCTTAAGGCTCAATTAGACCAATTGCATTCCTTTTTGAAAAGAGTTTCTTCACCAAGATCACAACAGGTAGTTGCTATTGAGACTCCAATTTTTCTGAGCAAAAAAGAGGTAGATGATTTAGTGCAAGTAAGGGGCAAAGAGGAGATGTTAGATAGGTGGGTTGACAAGTTAAATCAAGAAGTAGGTGAAATTTTGGTCGAAATGTTTAAGGTTCACAAAAGGACAGAAGAGTTGATAGGGGAAATGCATCAATATATTGAAGCATTGGAGAAGCGGGAAGAGGAATATAAAGAATATAGTTAGAAATTGAAGAAGGTTAGTACATTGCCTTTGACTACTCTTCCTGAATAGTCAATACTCAAGGAGGATAATAAAGATTTTGTGGAAAAGACCTCTTGTATACTCTGATTCAGAACAGATTTCTTGTGCAAACATAGAAATGAAGTCCAAGATGCTGTTAAGGATCTAACTGAACAATTTTAGGAGTTGGAGGTGGTCATCGCTATCATAGTAGATGTTAATATACTAACAAAGGAAGGCCTTCCTTTGAGCCAGATAAAAGAGAAATGGGGCGAAAGGTTTAAAGGACTCATGCAGAAAGGAGATGATGGTGAAGATCTGCTTATAGATCGACTGATGGACATCAAAGAAGAGATAAAGGCTGCTAAAACAAAGTTGACAAAGATAAAGGATATGAGAGGGTTTACTGCACTAGAATTGGAGCGAATTAAGTTTGAAGACAGCTGGGTTGATGGGCCATAATTAGATGTATTACAACAAGTCTTTGCCAGTTATGATGAGTTTATTGCAGAACCAACTTCACATGCATAAATCTCCTGCATGCATGGATTTCTTCTTCTTTGCATGTTGCATGCAACACTGGCAATTCTTGAAGCACATGACTTCCTTTTTTCTCTTCTATTTTTTGTTCTCTAGTTTAACTGAATGTTTAATGTAAGAACTCAAGATCAAATTGATTTGAGTTTCCAAGAGGGTTTTAGTTCCTAAAAAGGCTAATCAGCTTAAAATAGAAGTGGAGTTCAAATTTTGTATATCTATAAATACCCTTTGGGTATCATATTGTAAGGGTCGGCTGATAGAGAATAGAATTGGCCGCCTAATATTAGGAGATAGAATTTTTTGTAGTGATTATAGAGATACATTGTTACTTAATTTTTACAGTTAAATAAAATTATAGGTTTATGCAATATGGTGTTAGAATTAAGTTTTTACTTGATAAGACTGATAAGTTATAATCTATCTCTATGCCAGTGATTGTGCTAAAGCATGATTATTTCTTATGTGATGAAATTCATTAGAAGAAGCCAGATTTAAGGATTATCTTGTTAGATTATCATTGAATTAAATTTATTGAAGTTTGTTGATCTATGATCTTGGTAATGAATGAATGTGTGTTCTTTTAAAAATCTTTGAAATAGTTGTGATAGGCAAATTAAAATAAGCACCTTAGATGCATACAATGGTATAGATTATTTTGTGAATTGTATCATGCTTTGGTTTTCTTGATGTGATTGGAAAATATTCATTGTTGAAGGTATATGTCTGGATGCTAGATGATTTTTGTTCATGTTTACTGGTTTACCCTCTGATCTATCTTTTTCCTTTTATTTGAAAACCCCTTTATTTATTAAAATAGTTTGGTAAAATGAGTCATTGCTTGCATTCTTTGTTACCAGCATAGGCCCCTTGAATATTACAGTGGTATGGACCAATTGGGTGACACTAGACAGTTGAGAACCAACTACCAAGACCTTGCGATTTAGGCTACTATATGTTGTCTTTCTTTTTTAGGAGAAATAGAGTAGAAATATGTTGTTTTTACATTGTTTTTGTCATTTTCACCATCAACACCACTCCCTCCCTCTCTCCCTATCTCCCTCTATCTCTATCCCTCTCTCTCAAGTATCCCTCCCACCACCTCTCCCTCTCTCCCTCTATCTCTCTCCCTCTCTCTCAAGTATCCCTCCCACCACTTCTCCCTCTCTCTCTCTCAGGTCCCCCTCTCTCTCATGCCCTATATCTCTCTCCCCCTCTCTCTTAGGTCTCTCCCTCCCACCCCCTCTCCCTCCCTCTCTCTCTCAATTCTCTCCCTCCTACCCCATATCCCTCTCTCAAGTATTTATCTATCTATCTCTCTCACTCCCTCTATCTTTCTCCCATGCCCTCTTTGTCTCTCACTCCCTCTATCACTCTCCCTCTCTCCCTCTCTCTCTCCCTCTCTCTCAGGTATCTCCCCCCATGGCCCTCTCTCTCTATCTCTCTCTCACTCCCTCCATATATCTCCCATCCCTCTATCTTAGGAACTCCCTCTCCCTCCCACCCCCTCTCCCTCTCTCAAGTTTCTCTCTCACTCCCTATATCTCTCCTACTCTCGTAGACCTCTCCCTCTCTCTCATGCCTCTCCCTCCCACCTTCTATCCCTCTCCCTCTCTGATAGGTTTCTTCTTCCAACCCATCTCCCTCCCTCCTACCCCCCTCTCTCTCTCTCCCACTCCCTCTCCCTCTCTCTCTCTCACTCCCTCTATCTCTCTTCATCTCTCTCTCTCTCCCTCTCTCTTAGGTATCTCCCTCCCACCCCCTCCATCTCTCTCTCTTTCTCTCTCTTAGGTATCTCCATATCACCCTCTCTCCTTATCCCTCTCTCTAATGTATGTACCTCCCACCCCCTCTACCTACCTCTCTCTCTCTCAATTATATCCCTCCTACCCCCTCTCCCCCTCTTCCTCTCTCTCATTGAATCCCTCTATCTCTCTCCCACTCCCTCTCTCTCTCTCACTCCCTTTATCTCTCCCTCTATCTTTCTCACTACCTCTATCTCTCTCCCGTATCTCCCACTCCCTCTCTCTCTCCCTCCCTCTCTCTCCTTCTCTCTCTCCCAATCTCTCAGGTAGGAGGGAGAGACTTTTGAGAGAGTGAGAGGTAGTGAGAGAGGGGGAGATAGAGGGAGTGAGATCGAAATAGGGTTGAGGGTTGAGTGTTGAGTCTTTAGTATTGAGTTTTTAAGGGTTGAGGGTAGAGGGTAGAGGTTTTAAGGGTTAAGGGTAGAGGGTAGAGGATTAAGGGTAGAGGGGAGAGAAATATAGGGAGTGAGAGAGAGAGAGAGAGAGAGAGAGAGATATTTGAGAGTGGGATAAGGGGTAGGAGGGAGATACTTGAGAGAGAGAGAGAGGGTTGAGGGAAGAGGGTTTAAGGGTTTAGGGTTTTAGGTTTTAGGGTTTAGGGTTTAGGGTTTAAGGCGGAGGGTAGAGGGTTGAGGGTTTAAGGGTTGAGGGATTATGGTAGAGATTTTAGTTGGGTTTAAGGGTTGAGGGTATAGGGTTAAGGGATTAGGGTTGAGGGTTGAGGGTTGAGGGTTGAGGGTAGAGGGTAGAGGGTAGAGGGTTTAGGTTGTAAGGGTTGAGGGTTGAGAGTTTAGGGTTGAGTGTTTAAGGGTTGAGGGTATAGAGTTGAGGGATTAGGGTAGAGAAGGAGGAATGGACGGAGTGAGAGATGGAGGGAGAATATATATATATAGAGAGAGAGGGTAGAGGGTAGAGGGTAGAACGGTTTAAGGGTTTATGGTTTAGGGTATAGGGTTTATGATTTAATGGTAGATGGTTTAAGGGTTTAAGGTTTAAGGGTTAAGGGTTGAGGATAGAGGGTAGAGGGTAGATAGAGAGAGGGTTTAGGGTATAAGGGTTAAGGGTTAAGGGTTAAGGGTAGAGGGTAGATAGTTTAAGGGTTTATGGTTTAAGGGTTAAGGGTAGAGGGTTTAGGGTTTAGGGATTACAATTTATGGTTTAAGGTTAGAGGGTGTAGGGTTGAGACATCGAGAGAGAGGGTGTTGAGGGTAGAGGGTAGAGGGTTAAGGGTAGATGGTAGAGGGTTGAAGGTTTTAGGTTTGAGAGAGAGAGAGAGATGATTTAGGGTTTTAAGGTTGAGGGTAGAGGGTTAAAGTTAGAGGATAGAGGGTTTAAGGGTTTAGGGTTGAGGGTTTAGAGTTGAGGGTAGATGGTTTAAGGGTTTAGGGATCACAATTTATGGTTTAAGGGTAGAGGGTTTAGGATTGTGAGAGAGAGGGTAGAGGATTAAAGGGTTTATAGTTTATAGTTTAAGGGTACATAGGGTTTGATGGTTTAGGGTTTACGGGTTAAGGGTAGAGGGTAGAAGGTTGAGGGTTGAGGGTTTTAGGGTTTAAGGGTTGAGGGTTGAGGGTAGAGGGTAGAGTGTTGAGAGTTAAGGGTAGAGGGTTTAAGGGTTTATAGTTTAAGGGTAGAGGGTTTAAGGTTTTAGGGTTTAATGGTAGAGGATAGAGGGTTGAGGGTTGAGTGTTTTAGGGTTTAAGGGTTGAGGGTTGAGGGTAAAGGGTAGAGGGTAGAAGGTAGAGGGTAGAGGGTAGAGGGTTGAGGGTTGAGGGAAGAGGGTCGAGGATAGAGTGTAGAGGGTAGAGGGTTGAGGTAGATGGTAGAGGGTTTAAGTGTTTAGGGTTTAGGGTTTAAGGGTTAAGTGTAGAGGGTAGAGGGTAGAGGGTTGAGGGTTGAGGGTTGAGGGTAGAGGGTAGAGGGTTTAAGGGTTGGGGGATTAAGTGTTGAGGGTTAATGGTGTAAGGGTTGAGGGTTGAGGGTTGAGGGTTGAGGGTCGAGGGTTGACGGTAGAGGGTAGAGGATAGAGGGTAGAGGGTAGAGGGTTTAAGGGTTTAGGGTTGAGGGTTTAGGTCTCTCATCCCTCTATCTTCCACTCCCTCTCTTTCCCACTCCCTCTCTCAGGTCTCACTCCCTCCCATGATACCTAGACTAATCTATCTCACTCAAATCCCCTCTCTCACACTCCCTCTCTATCAGGTCTCACATACCTCCCACCCTACCTAGAAAAATATATTTCACTCTAACCCCCTCTCCCACACTCCATCTCTCTCTCCCCCTTTGGTATTTTTATATCTCTCAAGTCTCATCCCTCCCAATCCCTCTCCCTTTGTCAGGTCTTTCCCCAACCCTAACTGGATAACTCTCTATCCCTCTCAAGTCTCTATCTCTCTCAAGTCTCAGTCCCTACCACACTACCTAGACTAATCTCTCTCACTCCTATCCCATCTCTCTCTATCTCAAGTCTCACTCCTTTCCTCTATATATTTGGAAAATTTTCAAAGCAACACATTTGGCGAGCACCAAATTTGGTGAGCACCAAATGTGTTTTACCTTGAAATGGTAAAATAGGGGTTGACCTCATGATTCAGGCCCACATGCTTTTGCATTTGTTTGGTTCAATGCTTTATCTGACTCATAAACTTATTTTTTATGTAGTTGACTCCCTGTTGTACCAATCTATTCTTGATCTATCACCTTTTTACCACCAATTCTCATGCTATACAATGTAGAAGAAGACATTTTGAAGTTTCTACATCATTTTACATTATCTCAGGTAATATATTCATTTTGGTAATAATGAAATGTTTATATTTAGTATATTTGTTTTTTTTTGACAATATAAACTAAATTCCTTTAATTGTTTTATTAATCATAACAATTTTACATAGAATTCAACATTGAATTAGATGGGAGTTGCATAAAAAAGTTTAATTTTTATGATTTTGAAGAAAAAAATGAAAAACATGACATAATTTAGATGAATTCATGTTTAAACTTGTATAAACAACATCAACTTAACACAATTTTTCATATGAATTCTATTTTCATTTCTTATATTAGTCCATTTCCAACATGGCTAGTGGAATTCACTCTATTTCATTTTAGGTAGATGTTTATATTTATTTTTTATTTTTTTTGACAATTTATAGAGCATTCATTGGATGATTTTATTAATTTTCATTTTTACACATAGAATTCAACATTAAATTAGATGGATTCTACATATAAAATTTTAATTTTTAGGATCTTAAAGATATAAAATGGAAAATGTGACATAATAGATTCAAATTTATTATTAGTGATGGTTGTGGGAAAACTTTTATTTTCAACTAATTTGGAAAACCTATGAGCTTTCATCAATGTTAATGCAAGTTTCCATTAGTTTTTTTGTGCCATAAAAAAATCACCTTCATCATGTGCTTAGATAAATTCAAGTGACTTGACATAGTTGTTAATGCAAGTTTCCATTCATTCATACCATTTACCATTCTAAGAAAGAAAAAAGGGAAAATTTTGTGCAATTGAAAATGATTTTTGTCTTTCTAAGTTGTACCCCATTTCCAAATAAATAGTGAATAATTCAAAGATATAGCATCGCAAACCCTTCTTTGAATTCATGTTTTTCATGGCTTGATTGAAAATCACAATGTGGTTTTAACAACAATAAGCACAAGACTCTCTAGTTTCCAAAGGTGACAACAACTTATACCATGGGTTTGACACAAGTATTTTCTCCTAAGAACTTTTCCACACTCCAAATACTCCCCTCAAACCCTTCTTAACATTGATCAACACTTACATGAAGCAATTTTGTACAAATCCCTCAAGTACTAGGTTTTACATAGTATAGTTGAAAAAATAAACAAATTGTCCTCAATAACTCACACAAAATGATGATTTAGAAACCCTACTTTTTTCATCACATGCATATAGGCCTACAAAAAATTAACACCAAGTTTCATATATTTTCAGCAGACACATCAAAAGTTATGGGTTTTTTGAAGCTCGCTATAAACCCTAGGTTGGGGACAACAATGTTTTATAAGATATGTAATGTTTGATAAGTCACATTAGTTATGAAATGTAAATTAATTATTTGATATTTAAAGATATGCAATGCAATGTAATCAACAATATCAATATGTTTCATAAAATGCATGGTGTGTTTCATAAAATGCAATTTAATCAATAGTATGGATATGTTTGAAAAAATGTATTAGTTAATTTTATTGTAGTATGGAGGTAGATGTATGTATGAAAAATGTTGTAGCATAGACATGTTTGATAATTTCAAACAACTTGCTTCCTTCTTTCGTAAAATGCTTTGGTGTGTTTCATAAAATGCAATGTAATCAGCGATATCAATATGTTTCATAAAATGCATTACTTATTTTTGTTCTATGTGTGTTTGTGAACATGTAGCATTCAACATCATGTTGAGGAAATGACCAAAGGATCTAACATCGGAAGAACATGTAGTTAAAAATTCAAGGAGAAGAGAATAAAAAATTGGATCCTTTGAAGAAAAGGAATTGTAGCCCATACAGCCAAAAATTCCCATGCAATCTAAGAGAGATGTCCAATTGGAAAAAAAAAGGGCACAAATAAATAAAGTTCATGGAAGGACACAAATGGATCCTGAAGTTGGTGGCACATCATCAACCATAGGTGAAGTTCAATGCACATCTCTAGTTGAAAACACACCAGCAACATGTGGTTTTCCAAGTACATCAAAAATCACATCTCCAATTGAAGATATACCATCAACAACATTGCATTTTGAAAGTACATCAGAAAAAACATCTCTATTTGAAGGCACTCCACAAATGACATCTCAAGTTGGAGGTACAACATCATTTACATGTCAATATCAAGGCATGTCATCAATTGCACCTTCGATTGAAGGCACACAATCTATCCCCGATGTTGTTGACATTCCTAATGTTGACACAAATTTACATTTGAGAACTCCTCCTAGAGTTTTGCATAGAAAACTTGCATTTTTTATTGATATTGATTCCATTATTTTGAAATATTGGATGCCTAATAAGATTCCAAAACGTTCATGTCAAAGATATGCACAAAGGATATGGAGTTTATATTTTGCGAAGCTAAGTGAGGGTGGAAGATGACAAATATTTTTTGAAATGATGAGGAAACTCAAATTTAGGCCCACCATGAAGGATCTTGGGCTAAGAGTCTTGAATGACTCAAGTGGAAATTCCATTGTAAAGAAATTGATGAGTGCATATGAGAGCATGGGTTCTACCTCACACACAAAGGATAGTTGTGCCACATGACATGTGATGACAACAACACTGTTAAGCAGTCAAACAAGGAACAAGGTGAACCTTACAAAGACAAGTAATTCTTTGAAAATAAGTAGATCATCTCTAATGAGAGCCAAAGGAAGGCATGAAAGAGTGGAGGATCCAAATAGATATGAGTTATGGGTATTCTTGGGTAGAGTGGCACAAAAAGATACAAGAATTTCTCAAGCCTGTAGATCTATAATATTAGATTATTGGAAGGATAACACAAGGACCTCTCCCAATCAAAGAGATGTTGTAAGAAGGAGAAACAATATTAAAATCTGTGAGTCACATCCAAAGCATTATTTGGATACAACTAAAACCCAATTTTTTGCTGATTTTTTACAAAAGTTTGTTGAAATTAAAATATGTCAAAGGTATTTTGAAATGCTAAAGCCTTTTTCTATCAAAATAAATCACACATGCACTAATTTTTGTTGTAGATTACATATTGAGTTTTCTAACCATTATGATCTTTATCGACATATATGTGTAGATATGCATACTAAAAATGTTTTGCAAGAATGTAACATAAGGCCTACACCTAAATCCTCAAGGGAATTCTTATCTTCCATTTTATGTGAAAGAGTGGATGGTCAAATTTTTTACGAGAAGTCATGTTTGGATGGCACATGTGATCATTGTGGTGGCATGCAACATTCTCAAATTTTCCAACACATGGCTAGTAAACACACTATTGGAGACGAAATTATGGAATTTGGAAAATACAAGACAATGGCCTACATTCTAAAATATGGGAAAGAAGCAAAGAAGTGTGAATTGGTCAATGATAAGATTCTAGTATATTAGTTTATGGGCACTTTCTATGATTAGGTGGTCTATGAGTATGCAAGGCATACCCATAGAGCTTGATGATTGGACTCACAATTCAAGTTATGGAAGGACACATTTCCACTTTATAGCATCATTTTAGTTGTTGAATTCATAGAGAACTACACACTGTAGCCATAGAACTAGGTGCAATCACAATACTACAACTCCATGCAAGTTTCTATATTTGTGCATATAGCATTATTTCATGTAAATGATAGTACAGAGGATAACAAGAAAGTATTGAGGGAGTATCACTTTTACATTAGTGATGATTGCACACATTATACAAAGTTTGTGCAAGGTTTCTTTTAGATGTTCTATGTTGATCTAGCTAGAAGGGGCATATCATTCGGTCAACATATCATATGGTTAGATAACTGTACATCACAATTCAAGAACTCTAGAATTTTTTACCGTTTGAGCAATATGCATAGGATCAGTGGAACTTCTCAGAGGTTAGGCATGGAAAGGGGAGCATGATGGAATAGGTCCATGTATCAAAAGAGCCTTAGCATGAGAAGAGTTAAAGTACAAAGACAATGTAAAGTTGCTAAATGAAAGATCAATTGTTGAGTGGTGCAATCATGCAATGGGTCTAGATAGTGAAGGTAATTCTTTAGTTCATAGATTTTTTCATTTAGTAGATGATACTAACATTGAAAAATATGAGGATTGTTGTGCACTAACAAGATCGATCAAGCTACACTCTTTTAGAAGCTCCAATGTAGGTACATGGACTATCCATATGCGGAAGATGGCATGCTTTTCTTTTTCATGTACACTTCAAGCATAGAATGGTTGTGAGTCAATAGAGTGGGTTGATGGATGGTCTGTAAGAAGTCTAACCCCACTTGACACTTATCATCTCCTAATGGCTCTAAAAATCATGGAGATGTAATCATGCATTGACTTTGATCATGTATCAGACCTACTAGAACCAAGTAATATATCTTACTTTTAGGTTTTATTTTCATGTTCATTAAATACATCTAACAAGATGAACATATCAATGCAAATAATTTTTATACGGTGATTGTAGATGAAGACAATGAAGAGGGTACAAATTATTACCTATGTCATTGTATCAAGGCCAAAAAGAAATCGGAGGCCCTAGTTACAGATGGAGAAAACATATAATATCCTACAATTTTAGTGGTTGTTATTAGAACATGGCTTAGAATTTACCTAGTTAAGAATGTTGTAATTTTTTTGTTTGAGGACATCAACACACATTGGAAGATTCTTCACTACTCAAACCTTGTCATCACAACCAATGTTCATTTGATAAAATATAAGGGAAGACCTGCAAACAAGAACTTGTGGAAAGTGTGTGAATCTAGCCATGAGGCAATGCTTGACACAATAAAGAGTAGAGAAGACTTGGATGGTTCCCTAGATTTATTTGTAAGTATGCACATTGAATTTGTAAAGTCATGTTGTGTTGTTAGAATAAGTGGACTAATTAGGAAGTAAACTAACACACCAATGAAACATTAGATTAAAAGAAACTAATTAAAAAGGTAAAACAAACTCTAAATAACAACAACTTCTTCAAATTCATCCCATTGTCCTCTATCTCCAAGGATTTGATTAAAGTTACTCACTCTCAATTGTGTAAGCAACAACTTGTTGAAATGACAACTTAGGAGAACAAGATTGATTGAAAATGCATGTCCATTGCTAATGATTTAAGCTATTAAAATTGAAGAACTAAAATGCTATGATATTTCTAAAATTTTGATATGTTGATTCAAATGCAACTATAGTAATTGCATATGAAATCTAGGATGAGATCTACTTATGAGAAGGCTGTATTTATAGATTTTTGAAAGGGAAGAATCTAGTTGGTGGAGATCAATGGTTGAAATTCAAACCCGTCAAGATGAATGGTGGGAGATTCTGGAAGTTGAGAGAAAGATGGAAGGTTGAGAGAAAGATGGAGAATATTTTCGACCCACAAAACTATCTTCATTCAAAAATGGAGACAAACATGCTCTTTGTCTTTTCATTAATTGAAAAGTTAGTTGAAAATTGAGGATAAATGCCAATTAAATAAATAAATTTATTTAATTTATTGTGACATGTGCAAATGGAAGCTTCCATAATTAAATAATTAATATTTAATTATGTGAGAGGTGAAAAAGATGAGTAATTAAATATTTACAATATTTAATTAAGTGAGGTGAGAAAGAAGATATTAAATATAAAATATTTAATTTAAATGTGAAGTGAAGAATGAATACTCCATTGTTTGAATTAAAATGTTCAAACTTAAAAATATAATGATAATCAAATAAATAAATTATAAAATTTATT
Organism: Sequoiadendron giganteum; assembly: GCA_007115665.2. Classification (NCBI taxonomy): domain Eukaryota; kingdom Viridiplantae; phylum Streptophyta; class Pinopsida; order Cupressales; family Cupressaceae; genus Sequoiadendron; species Sequoiadendron giganteum. The sequence continues at coordinate 304,717,116 of CM021109.1, forward strand.
TAATTTAAGTAAGAGGAATAATAGCAATAATTAAATAAACTTATTTAATCAAACTACAAGATTTAGAAAAATGAACGATATAAATAAATAATTAAATTTATTTATATGTAGATGACTTAGAATACTAATTAAATAATTCATATTTAATTAATTAACAGGTTTGATTCATCGTGACCATTTTTAGATGTGTACATTTTGCTTCTCTTTGAAGTGATGTGTTTTACGCATTATTTTAAAGAATTTTGCCCCTGAATTTGAAAATTTACCGATGCTATATGCCCCCTCGAGAGATAAATCGTGTGATGTGAATGATGATGAGGATGATTCAAAAGAATTTAGATGATTTTTGGAGCGAAATTGGTCATTTAGCTCTCGAAATAACACTTTTTATAGTAATAATAATAATAATTTCCCACTTTTACCTCCTTAAAAGGTGGAAAAGCTGAAAATTCATTGTCATTTGAACAGTAACTTGTGGTAATTTTTAGAGGTTTGAGAGATAAAAATGAGATGTTGATTCATTATGAGCACCACCGATTCGAGTGAGCCCTCCCTTATCAGAGACCAGCTGTGTATGGACCTCTGATAAGTTGACTTGATCCTCGTGAATTTTTTGAATGATTTTTATGAATTTTTATGATTTTAAAAAATTTTGAAGCACTGTTTTAGCACATATGAGCTATAGTTTAGCGCATAGGATAGATAGAGTCATGCATAAAAAGTAGCACATAGATGTGTAGACTAGCGCATAGAGTAAAATAGCACATAAGATACCTTAAGTAGCACATCTAGAAATTTTGTCCATTTAGGATGCTAGATTAGCGCATAGGCTAGATTTGTGCACTGATGAGATAATGTAGCGCATCCACATGAAAGAATAGCGCATACAAGGTCTATTTTAGTTCATAGACAAGATAGAATCACACATTGATGAATTTACTTATTGCACCTCTTTTTTAGCACATCCATGGATTAAAGTTGCACATACATGATTTAGCGCATTGACTGATTGTTTTAGCGCATCCATGAATTTTACCGATTGCTGAATTTTTGAAGTGAAATTGATATGTGCTTGATGATTTTTGCTAGATTAACCAGCTGATTATATGCTTTTGAATAACATCAAGATAGATCAGCTTGATCTGATAAATTTGTCTTTGTGCTTGAAGAACAAATAGTAATAGGTTTTGATAAATTTTCTTTCCTGATTGAAAAATAAATAGTAGAAATGATAGATTTGATAAATTTGATTTCCTGATTGAAAGTCAAATAATAGATGTTGAGTCGATTGATTGTTAAATTTGTTTCCATGTGATATGAAAAACAAATAGTAGATAAAGATAAATTTGCTTTCCTGCTTGAAGAACAAATAGTCAATATGTTGATAAATTTTCTTTTCTGCGTGAAAAACAAATAGATTAGGATTTATTTGCCTTCCTCCTTGAAGAACAAATGAGATTTTGAACTTATTGTTGATATTGATATGATTGATTGATTGATGTATTTGCTTTCATGCCCGCTGAAAAGACAAATAGATTGATAATTTGTTGATTGATGTACGGATTTGATTAAATATTCCCTATTGATTGATTTGCATGATTTCTTTTAATGTTATAAAGGAGGAATTTAACCTCCTCCAGATCAGAGAGAGATTTCCTCGCATGTGGGATGTGGTTCCTCTACTGTCCCAGGATGATCTAGAGGTGATATACTAGTGTAGATTGAGTCCACTCTTGAGGATCCCATAGTATAGGATCAACATGGCACTATTGACAGCACTAGTTGAGAGGTGGCATAGTGAGCATAACACCTTTCACCTACCTATAGGAGAGATCACCGTGACACCCAAGGATGTATATAGGATTTTGGGTATCCCTATAGTTGGTGATCTTGTGATTTATGATCACAAGGAGATTGGAGGGACTGATGCACTAAGACAAGTCTTTTCGGATCCTCATGCCAGCGGGTATGAGATTTCCTGGAAGGATATGGTGGAGAGGTATGCCCCACTACCTTTGGTGTTAGCAGGGTTCATCGGTGGTTTCCTTTGTCCTGATCGTAGGTCAAAGGGACTATCAGTTGGCTAGGGTCGTATCTTGGAGGACATGCTTCTCCATCGGACTAGATATGCATCGATTTCATGCATGCTTGCTCATCTATACCATGATCTACATCAGGTCATGTACATAGATGGGAAGAGTCTCTCATGTGGAGTGACTCTTTTATAGATATGGGCATGGGAGGATTTTGTGATTACCCACCCCATTGTTCGGAGAGATTGCCCATTTGGCCATCCATACATTTATTCCTACACAGGTCCTCTTATCTAGCCAATGCTGGGAAAGTTAGAGTATTGGCGACATGTGTTAGATGACATGGATATAGTCATCTGGAGACCATATCTAGATTGTGATCCATGGGAGATTGATGAGGTAGAGCTACCCTATTGCATGAGATCAAGGTACTTGATTGGTCGTACCCCATTTATTATTGAGCGGTTCTTGATTATGAGGAACCTGAGATAGTACGAGTTAGTACAGATGATGCCATAGGGTATGGCACACTATGCTAGGCATCAGGAGGATGTGCCAGAGTGGGGTCCATTTGTGATTATAGATGGTGCCAAAGTAGAGTATGCAAATATATAGCCAGATTACTGGGTGATACACCCAGAGGTGATAGATGAGTATGCAACATACTTCTATACACATCCATTTATGAGATATACCAGCACAGAGGAGCCTGCCCCATTATTGGGAGGACCAGTTATACAATGGGCACAATGACAGCCATAGGCATAGGCATCAGTAGAGCAGCCACAGGGTCAGGCATAGGAAAAGGTACTAGCAGAGGTAAAGGGTGTGGAGGCCATGGATTTTGATGATGAGGAGGATGATGCAGAGGATTCAGAAAGCTTAGAAGATAGTGATGATGATAGTGGGGATGACGAAGGTGATGGGAGTGGAGGAGGTGGAGGCAAGAGATTCTTCTTTGATTTACCATTCAGGACAAGGCCTTAGACATCAAGAGTGGTGGATCAGCCGAGTACTTCGGCCCCATTGATTACTATTAGGGTTCCCTCATAGGGACAGACGGATACCTTGCAGGAAAAGGTTCATACTCTTTGGAGTTTGTTAGCACGGGTACAGGTGACTATCAGCTAGTTATAGGTACAGGTTGCACAACCACCACCTCCTGACCCACAGGTAGCTCAGCTTACAACAAAGCAAGATAGCTTCCGAGAGAGATGTATATAGGCTGAGGGGGTAGCTGAGAAACTCCTGAGATCAGTCGAGAGCACCTCTATTGGATAGGTTGTTGAAGAGGGATTGAAGACCACTCGAGAGGCCAAGTATTATAGGATGAGATATTTTGAGGCAGTGCCACTTGAGAGGAGGTTTTCCTACACATATTCAAGTACTCGGTCTCAAACCCATTCCCATAGCCATACTAGGAGTGCCACCAGGAGTGTAGGTCAGCCAATCAGACAAGAGATCAGAGCTTCTAGGAGCAGAGATCCAGTGAGACCTACCACCTCAGGAGACAGTAGTAGCCATGTGCCATAGCTGGATGCTCCGCAGTGATGAGTGATTGACACATTTATTCATTGTATTTGATATATCTTGTTGAAACATTTGATATCCTTGTACCCCTGGACATTTGATTTGATGAGATTTATGATATGCAGTGGTGATTTGATTATGCATGTGTTATGGATTCATGTATGCATTTTATTTCTATATGCTATGTTGTATATGATTTTTATGATGATGATGAAAATGATGATACTTTTATTTTATGTATGATGATGTAAATGATGATGCTTTTTATTTTATGTATGATGTTGCAATGATGATATGATGTAATATGTGTTATGATGAAATGATTTCTAACATGATGCAGTCTAAATGATTTTCTTTCATGCAAGATGTAAGATGTAATGATAAATTGTTTTAATGAGATGATATGTCCTAAAAATGATATGCATATAATGTGAAAATGATATGATGCAAACTAAATGGATAATGATCAATATGAAAAGTGATATGAATGGATATGAAATGATAATGATGACCTAAATGAAAAGTTATGATAAAAGGAGATGTAATGGGATAATGTGATGAGATATAAATGAGATGAATATTTAATGAATGATATGCACATGATATGAAAATGGGATATATAAACTAAAATGAATAATTATCATAATGACAATAATAATGATATGAACTGGTAAATAATGATAAATAATGATAATGATATGAATTAGTGAATAATGATAAATAGTGATAATGATGTTGGAAAATGGAATGAATGAATGATACATAATGGAATATGATAATGTAATAATACCTAATGATACGCTGCAATTGATATGAAAATGATAACCTAAACGATGATATGAAAATAAATGAAATGGATGCAATCTTTTTGTCATTGTAGATTTATGTAAAATGATGTGAAATGAATGCAAATACAAATGTTGTGAAAATGATATAATATGAAATGAATGATATTGTACTTAATGAATGACTATGCATATGAGATGAAAATGATATGTAAAGATGGATAATGATCATGATGAACTAAATAAGATCAATGATAATGAAATGATGTGAAAATAGAAAGTAATGCAATGAATGATAAGGATATCCTAAATGAATAGTCATGATAAGATGATATATAATGAATGATAATGTGATGTGATGCGATAAATGTCCAAGTGTACTCAATTGTTGTCTAAAAAGATATACGAGAATTCTTCCAACCTTCAAAAATCTACTTTAGACAACCTCCAAAATGCAAATCTTAATGAATCATGCAGTCCTAGAATGTAGTAATGAACCATTCTCTTGTTTTTCATTCCATGTTGTGCTTGATTTTCATCATTGAGCCTTTTGATATGTTAAAAGTTAGTACAAGAATCAAAGGGTATGTTAGGTTATGTTAGCACCAATGATGACCTGAGTACTACTTTCATGATGTTTGATATAGCAAGTTAATACAAGCATTATAATTGAACCAAGATGACTTGAGTATTGTTTACATAAACAGACAAAAGTTAACCATTTTTTTATGCAAATTCTAAAATTTCATCAATGATACATTGTAGAGCATGTCCCACAAATTTTTTTCACAATACCAATGATTAGCTTACAGACAACAAGCAAAGAAAAATCATACTCCTTCCTTGTGATTCTAGTTCAGTACACCATTGAACCACTCCAAAGATATGATGTCATCAAATGTCAAAACAACAATTCAACTTATGCTTTAAGTTTGTCATTCATTTTATTCAAATTAAGATCATCCAATTTCTTTCAATTATTTGTCAAACAGTCGTGTAGAATCAGTTTAATTGGACAAGTTTGTTGTTTCTGATATTTCGATTCTTGACACATGTTGCCATTTGCCTACTAGAAAGCTCCAAAAAGTGAATTGTCCCCTTAGTGACCTTGCACTCTAACTCCTATTAGACACAACTACTACTAAGAATAACCCTAATAATCAAGCCATGATGAAATCCTTGTTGTTTTCAAGGTGATGTTAGGACGTATGATGCGAATGTGATGGTGAGGCATGTATGTGATGCTGATGAAAGATGAATATGCAGAATGTATCCCAATAGAAGAGAGAGCCAAACAAAATCACAAACAATACCTGTTTGCTAGGTTTTCACCATTTGTTTTTATTGCACTTTTTCCTGATTTTATGATTTTTTTGTTGTTGTTACCAAGATGCCTGTTTGCCGGGTTTTCATCAAGGCAGCAATTTTTTTCTCTTTTTGATTTTTTTGTATTCTTACTCTTTTTTATTTTGATTTTTGTTTTTGCTCTTTTATATTGTTTTTGATATTTTCATGCATAAAAATTTTTCAGATGAATGTTCTTGGCCAGATCTTCAAATAGGTTCCCTTCTGATGTTGACAATTGATATGCTCCCGATCCATATGCTGCAATGATAATGAACGGGCCCAACCAATTAGGTTTGAACTTGCCTTTATTTTCTCGATCCTGCTGATTACGAGGGTTTTCTTTGAGAACCAAGTAACCCACTTGAAAAGTTCATGGTTTGTATCTATGATTGTAGTTGTGGGACATAATTTGTTGATACCCCTTTAAGTGATTAACCGCAGTTTGACGTCGTTCATCTAGTAGTTCCAACTCTTGTAACCTTGATACTATGTAGTCTTCATCATTGATTAGCCCCTTTAGTAATACTTGAAGTGAGGGAATCTCAACTTCTAGTGGTAGAATAGCTTCTACTCCATAGACCAAAGCATAGGGAGTAGCACCTGTTGGTGTGTGAATACTTGTTCTGTATGCCCACAATGCTAGATTTAATTGGACATGCCAATCACGACCTACCTCATTCACTATTTTCTTTAGAATCTTCAGAATCATTTTGTTTGAAGCTTCAGCTTGACCATTCCCTTGTGGATAGTAAGGTGTAGAGAACCTGTATTGAATGCAAAATCTTTCACATAGTTCATCAACATCCTGATTTTTAGAGGGTCTTCCATTGTCTATGATAATGGAGTTGGGAATACCATATCGACAGATGATATAGTTCAAAATGAATGAAGAGATTTGTTTGCCAGTAATAGTTGTTAGGGGAACAACTTCAATCCACTTAATAAAATACTCAGTAGTTGTGATGATAAGTTTGTGTCCATTTGAAGATGATGGGTGTATCTTTCCAACCAGGTCCAATCCCCACTAACTCAAAGGCCATGTTGTGGTGAAGGGTTGTAATTCCTAAGCAGGAGCATAAATGAGATTCCCATGAATCTGACATTTTGCACATTTTTTCACAAAGATGAATGATTCCTTCTCCATGGTCGGCCAATAATAACCCAATCTAACAAGCTTTTTTTCTAAGGTTAGTCCACTTGAGTGTGTCCCACAAATGCCACCATGTACCTCTTGTAAGTCCTTTTTTGATTCATCACATTTGAGACATCTAAGGAGGGTACCATCTAGACCATTCCCGTATGATACGTTAGCAATTAAGGTATAACAAGAGGATTGATGAATCAAATTCCTTTTCTAATTTCTAGATAAATCTAAAGGTAAAATAGTATCCTTTAGGTAAGCATAGATTTGGCCATACAAGGGAGAATCAGAACTAGTTAAGTGGCAAATGATTTGAGTTTCTGGATTGCCATAGGCGGGAGAAAACAATAGTTCCACTAGGAAATCATATTGTGCTTGATTTTCTGACAAGTGGAGTAGATATGCGATTGTAGCCATACCATCTGCTGCTTTATTATCAATACATGGAATTTGTATGAGCTTGATATCAACAAAGTATTTCTTGAAATCATCCACCATCCTTTTATAAGGTATTAACTTGTCATACTTAGTGTGATATTCGTCATTGATTTGATCTATAACAAGTTGTGAATCGCCAAAAACTTGAAGTTTTGTGATTTTCTAGTCTACTGCATTTCTCATGCCAATTAATAATGCCTCATACTCAGCTATGTTATTTGTGCAAGGGAACATAAGCCGATAAGATTTTAGAATTGTATGTCCTTGAGGTGTAATAAAAATAATCCTTTCTCCTGAACCATGTTGAGTGTAGCAACCATCAAAGTAGAGAACCCATGACTGCTTAATAGTTGATGTGAATACATCAGCATCAGGAAAATCAATGTGTATTGGGTGTTCTGCTGGCATTGGTGCTTCTGCTAACTGATCTGCAATTACCTATCGCTTTATAGATTTCTGATCCACATAATGAATGTCAAACTCACTTAGAATCATGACCCATTTAGCCAACCTGCTAGTTAAGGTCGCCTTACTTAGAAGATAGTTGAGTGGATCAATCTTAGCCACAAAATTTATTATACGATCTAGCATATAATGTCATAACTTTTGAGAAGTGAACACTACTGCTAAGAAATATTTTCAATGAAAGTGTAATTTAGCTCATGACTTTTTAAAGTTCGACTGATGTAATAGATTGCTTGCTCCTTTCCTGAGTTGTCTTCCTATGCCAATAATGCTCCTAGGGACACTTCTGTGGCAGAAATATACAATATGAGTGGTGCACATTGCACTGGTGGATTCATTAGATATTGCTTTATCTAATCAAATGCTGCTTCACATTTGTCTTCCCATTTAAATGGAGCATTCTTGTGTAAGAGATGAATAAATGGTAGACTTTTATCTGCCAGTTGCGCAATGAATCTTCTGATGGATTGTAACCGTCCCTGCAAAGAGCATAGTTGACTAATGTTCTTTGGTGGTGGCATATCAAGAATTTCTTGTACCTTAGCTGGATCCACCTCAATTCCCTTTTCTGATACAATATAACCCAACAACTTTCCAGATTTCACTCCAAAGACACATTTCTTTGGATTAAGTCACACTTTAAACTATTCCATTCTTTTGAAAATTTGAGATAAGATAGCAATGTGTCCTTCCTTGGAGTTAGACTTGGTGAGAAGATCATAAACGTAATCCTCCGTGAATGTATGCATCATATCATGAAAAATCATTGTCATTGCCTGTTGGTATGTAGCCCCTGCATTATTCAACCCAAATGGAATTATGTTCCAGCAATAGGTACCCCAAGGGCATGTGAACGTTGTTTTATCCTGATCCTCTAGTGCAATCTTTATCTGGTTGTATCCTGAAAATCCATCCATTAATGAGTACATTGCATGTCCAACAGTCAAATCAACAATCATATCTATGTTTGGCAAAGGGAGATCATCCTTAGGACATGCCTTGTTCAAATCTCTGAGATTTGTACAAATTCTAATCCTTTTGTTTGGCTTTGAAACAGGTATGATATTGGATATCCATTTTGCATAGTCAATAGACCAAATGAATCCAACATCTGAAAGCTTCTTTAACTCATCCTTAACCAATAATGCAACATGTAGATGTATTTTTCTAAGTTTTTGCTTCACAGGTTTTTCCCCCGGCATGATAAATAGATGATGCATGATGAGATCTGAATCTAATACAGGCATATTCGTGTAGGACCATGCAAAACTGATTCGATTGTTCTTGAGAAATTATGTGAATCCAAGTATTTCCTCCTCTGTTAGAGATGTAGTAAGTTGTGAGACTTTGGGTTGTTCCATAGTACCTATATTGAGTGCCTCTATTGGTTCTATTAGAATAGAAGACCTTTCCTAGTAATGTTTTTGGAGAGTGTCAAGTTTGCCATCCTCTAGTGCCTTTGAAAGGTTTTCACTATTGGATACGCTTTTTATTTTTCTCTTTTCTTGATCTAATACTGCCTTTGTTAGGTTTTCACCATTAGATCTTTCTTTTATGTTATTTATTTCATAGCTGAGAAACTTGACACTTTCCTGTCGAAAACTCTGATCTTGTGATTCCCTGGTGGAACTTGTTCCCGGTTGGGATGAACAAAGGAAGTTTATGATGGTTTCATCATTTGGAAAAGTTGGGATATCAATTGGTGTGATTTTTTCCCAATCGATGAGTTCAGGATGAATCAAAGGAAATGGATCATTAGGATGAGTCAGGTCACTAGCCGTTAGTGTCATGATGCTATTATTAACATTGTTATGGGAGAGTTCTAGGAAGGTATCCTCTTGTGGATGATTTGTCTCACTTTGAATCGAATCATTCTCACTTGAGTCATGATCGCTTAGTAGAATGTAATCAAGTGGAGGCCTTGAGCTTTCTCCTTGTAGGAATGTGGGTGTGAATTTGTGTATGACATCCACCTTTTTATCCCTCCAAAATTTATCATCAAAGATGGTGTCCCATTCATATTCATTGGAGTCAGTGTCAAAATTATTATCTTGAATTCTCAAAATTGTTTCAGCTAACTCCTCCTTGGACATGCTTTGTACTACTTCTTCCTTTGTATCTTCACCATATCCTAACCCAGTTTTATCCCTCAGGTGCATTGTTTTTGAAGTGAAAAAATGGGATGGATTTAATGACCCAACAATGTGGAATACATTCCCTTAACACTAATACAACAAAGGAGAAAAGCATAAACAGGTTCAAAAAGCTTTATAAACTTACTTGAGAAGAATACAACCAATAAAATAGATAGCAAAATTAAGCATTCATAGTTGACACAAGATATATGTGGGAAAACCTTTACAGGTAAAAAACCCACCACATAAAGTCAAGAAAATTGTATTAAAATAACAAAACAGTTACATTCAATGTTCAGTCTTCTCAAATCAGCTCACGACAACAGTATCTTGTTCTATCTCACTGTTACAATGTTATTTTCAACATACAGTTCAAAATCATCTCTTTTTCCATGCAATATTATACTTGACTTAATAAGTCATACATTGCATTCAATTCTATCAACCAATCGCCAACTATCAGGTTCATGAATCACTCATCCAATCAAGAAATCAATCTGCTCTGACAAATATCTTCATCATCGAGCCACCCAGGCATTCAATGCCATTCCATAATCAGGTTTTAATCCCTGTCGAACAAGTCTGCATTAACTACCATTTACTACATTGGTCTTTAGCCAATCAAACTATTGTCAACCTGCCACGTGTCCTTCCTGCATTCGCTATCACACTTTGACTCTGAGTCAAAATCAATCAAACTATCCCTGAGCTCGTCTGAGCTCTCTAAGTCCTTACCACTTTACCGTCAAGCTAGTTCAACCTACTCGTGGTATGGCAGTGAGCCAATCGAGCTCTTACCGCTCTACCGCAACTAGGATTGAGTCATCCTGCGGTATAGTGGTGAGCTCATCCAAGCTCACTGACGACTTCACAGAGCCCAGCTCACCTTGACCCCAAACATCCACCGTGCTACCATTGTAGTCATTAGATAGGACTGCGGTGTGGCAGTGACCGGTCTGTGGGACCACTGATGGTCTTACCATGCTACAACGGGGGCCAAGATGCCACCCCATGGTAGGGCGATGACTGTCAGCCAGACCGTTGGCAGTCTTACCGTGGCCACCAGGGTTAGTTACTTAACTGTCCACAGTCTGGAGGTAACCATTGGATGCAATCATAGGTGGTTTGACTGTGAACACCATGGTGAGTGGACCCACCGCCTACGGTATGGTGGTAACCGCCAAGACTATTGCAAGTGGCATTACCCCAGCCACCGCGTTCAGTTGCTTAACCACCCGCAGTATGGCAGTGACCGACAAGGCAGACCGAAAGATGCCAACCATGGCCACCACGGCTAGGGAATAGATAGTGAGCAGTAACGTGGTAAACAACCAAGGCCTTCATTGTGGTACCGCCAAGGTAGGAAAAGAGCTACGCGCGATATGGTGGTAAAATCCAGAAACAACAAATTTTTTTCCAAGGCATGAAAATAGGGGATTCAAGCTAGAATTTGAGACACATTTCTCAACAAGATCCCACTTGGCAAACACTTCCAAATCCCTCATGACTTAGAAACTTACTCTCTATCATAGGCCCCAAGGCCCATCAATTATGTGCACCATCTAAACTTGTCTATGCTAACCGGCTTCGTCAAAGCATCTATTCTTCAAGGTGTCAACCTTTTTCTAGATTGACCTTGCAATCTTCAACCATATCTCTCACGAAGTGATATTGCACATCAATGTGCTTGGTCCTGGCATGAAAGGTTGGATTCTTTGCCAAACAAATGACACTCTGACTGTCACAGTAGATTGAAATCTACCTAGCATTAAATCTAATGTCTGAACATAAACGCATCAACCAAACAACTTCCTTACAGGCATGAGTTGCAACCATGTAATCTACCTTTGTCATGGATAAAGCAACTACAACCTATCACTTTCTCATCCAGCTGATTGATCCACCATTAAGCATGAAAGTGTATCCACTGGTGGATCGCCTATTGTCAATGTCCCCTGTCCAATTTGAATCAACATACCCATGAATGCTGAGAGTCCTCTGTGATGCAACCAAACTGCCATGGTAACACAAGGCGTAGTTTTAAGTCCCCTTCAAATACCTGAATACTCTCTTCACAACATCCTAATGTGATCTTCCTCGATTTTCCATAAATCGGCTTAGAACTCCCATTGCTTGGGAAATGTTTGGTCTAGTGCAGACCATAGCATATATGAAACTGCCAACAACATTTGCATAAGGCACACTGGTCATGTCCTCCATCTCAGTAGCAGACTTTGGATAGTCTTCAACAAATAGCTTCATTCCATGCATGATTGGGACAACAAGATGCTTGCAATAATCCATGCTAAACCTCTCCAGAACTGTTTTCACATACTTACTCTGACTGACCCAAAGTTTTCTACTTGTTCTATCCTTGGTTATCTCCATTCCAAGAATGTACCTTGCTGCACCAAGATCCTTCATTTCGAACTTTGCAGACAATTGAGATTTAAGATCAGAAATCATAGTCTTGCTATTTCCAATGAATAGCATATCATCCACATACAGGGTAATAACAAACACATGATCATATTCAAATTTATAATAAATATAGTGATCAGATTTTGAGCTCACAAATCCAATTGACAACACAAATGTGTCAAATTTTTGGTACCACATTCTAGGAGATTGCTTTAAACCATAGAGAGATTTATTTAACTTACAAACCAGATTTTTTTTACCTCTTTCAACAAAATTCTCAGGCTGGGACATGTAGATTTGTTCTTCTAGCTCACCATGGAGAAATGTTGTCTTCACATCCATCTGTTCAATTTAAAACTCATACATAGCTGCCAATGATAACAAAAATCTGATGGATGTCAGCTTTGCTACAGGGGAAAAAATCTCTTCATAGTTAATTCCCTCAATTTGAGAAAATCCCTTTGCAACCAACCTTGTCTTATACTTATCAACACTTCCATCAAGGCCTGTTTTCTTTTTGAATATCCACTTACAGCCAACAGATTTTCACCCTTTAGGTAGTGGTACCAAATTCTAGGTTTCATTCTTTTTCAAAGAATCCATCTCTTCATTCATGGCTTACACCAAGAATTCAAATCAACCATGCTGATTGCTTTTTTTATAGTCCTAGGCTCATCAGTGCTGGTAATTAAAGCATAGGCACAGTTCAAATTTAACAGTGAGAAACCATAACTTTCAGGTTGTCATTTTTCTCGTGTAGATCTTCTTACAGGCTGAGGTTATTCTTCATCATCAGAACTTCCAGAGCTTCTTGAGCTCTCCTTAGTCTCAGGTATACCATGTAGCTCTTCCCCTTCTGGAGTTTGGGGAAAAAAAATTGCATCCTTCTTCTTGTCAGTTTGATCTGTCTCAAGCTGCTAATCACTTATTGAAGGTTTTAGCTTATGAAATATCACACTTTTTCTATACAAAACCTTCTCAGTAACAGGGTTTCAAAGCTTGTATCCCTTCACACCAACTCCATAGCCAATGAGAATACACTTGACAACATTGTTATCTAATTTAGATCTCTTTTCATTTGGTACATAAAAATATGCCTCACAACCAAACACACGAACATGCCTCAGTGAGGGATTCTTACCAAACCATGCCAAAGGCGTTTTATCAACAAGAGCAGAGCAAGAAGATCTATTTATTAGATAACATGTTGTATCCACAATCTCAACCCAAAACTTTTGCTCCAGACCAGCACCACTCAGCATACTCCTTTCCTTTTCCATCAACGTCTTGTTTAGCCTTTCAACAACTCCGTTCTGCTGTGGAGTGTAAGGCATTGTCTTATGCCTCTTAATTCCATGATCAGTACAATACCTTTCAAAATTTGTAGAACAAAATTCACCGCCATTTTCTGTCCTCAAACATTTGATTTTCCTTCCAGTATGATTCTCTACCAAAGATTTAAATTCTTTAAACCAACTGAATACTTCTGATTTACTTTTAAGAAAGTATACAAATTCCCTTCTCGAACAGTCATCAATAAAAGAAACGTAGTATCTAGACTTCAATAAAGAAGGAACATTAACTGGACCAAACACATCTAAATGAACATAATCTAGTATACCATAAGATTTATGAGGACTAGAATAAAATGAAACATGGTGTTGTTTTCTATTAGAGTAATAAGTTATTATACTTAATTAATTTAATCATATTGGTTAATTAATTAAGTTACTTATTCCTTTAAGTTTCTTAAGCTAAATTTAAGCACATTAATAATTATTTATTAATTATTAAGTGTGCACACTAGGGTTTCCTAATTTTAGGTTTTCTTGATCTCCTCATAAGGATTGATCACTTTGTAATTATCAATTCATTCAATAATCAATTATTCCGATTTATGCTTGCACATACTTTTGCTCTGAGGGTTTAGAAAACATCCTCTTGTTTGTTTTGAATATCTGTTGCATGTGATAGGTGATTGCTTGCAAGTGATTCTTGGGGACTGTGAGGTTGAGATTTATCAACTTCTACATGGTATCAGAGCTCTAGACCTACAGCTGCCTGTTCATGATTTGAAGATATTCTCTCACAACTTCTTTTTCTATGCAAGGGTTTCAAGCCAGGCTGATTTATTGAACATCTGGGGGTAGGCAATTTTTCTGTGCATCTTTGGGAAAAACGGGCGTTGCCATCGCGTTCAAAGCACCCAAAAACCCTAGAAATGCCCTTTGTTTCATCGATTTTGGACCTGTTGAAAAAGAGGCAAAATATTTTTGCCAGGGAAGCCGTACGACCTCCCCAGCATGCAGTTCGAGGCAATTTTTTGCTAAAATTGAGAAAAAAAACAAAAAAATAAAAAACCGTCGGGTTTTTTATGTGGCCAGTGCAGAAAATCCCACTACCACTCTGCCACCCGACAGCCGCCACAAGCGACGCCACCCGCCCGCCACTCCCCACTACTCAACCCCCGCGGGCCTTCAAGACTTCGGCCGGGGTTCCATTGCAAACTGAGAGCTCCGTCGGATAAGCCCCCGTGGGTCTTAGCCCCCACCAAGGTTACATCTATGAGCAGGAGCCTATGCTAGCCTCGGTGAGTCCCTAAGCTCTAGCGGATGGTCACGTGGAGGACTGAGGGCCAGAGCGAAGGTGCCGAATTTTTGACCCTGATTAGTGCTGGAAGTGCCTTTTTACAGGCATTTTTTTCATTTTCTCATAACTTGGGCAAACGGAGGCCTTTTTTCGGAAACGAGATATCGTCGGAAAGATGGTTTGATGCTCTTTCTAGTGGTGGAGGTTAGAATTTTTGATTTTTTTGTTTTGGTGCCTTTTTTTCCTGTCAAAGCCAGAAGTTGTTGTTTTCAGTCCAGGAGGCATAACTTTTACATCCGGACTCTGTTTTGTGAAAACTAATAGGTGTTGGAAAGCTGATTCAATTCTATACACAGCTCTTAGACCTATTTTTTCAGATTTTTTTACTAGGTATCTAATTTTACTGTTTGATCTCAGCCTTTAGTTTTTCAATTATTTTCTTGGGAAGCGTGCTATCAGGCTATTTTTTTTGAGATCAATGATTATTGTTTGTTTATTTGAGAGTATATATTTCTATTTTCTATCATGGATACACATAAAATTGCACCCCTTACTCCATTCAACTATTTTGGTTGGTAAAACAAATGGAGATTCACTTGAAACACAAAGGGTTGTATAGGGTAACCATGGGTACATAAATTGAACCTATAGGTGCTGCTGAAAAGAGAAAGTGGTTTAATAGATGTGATGAAGCTTATGGTACATTATTTCTTTCTCTTTCTTCTGACCTTCTTTTTCATATTGAGTGTTGCACTACACCTCATACGGTTTGGACTACTTTGTAGTCTTTGTTTGGGAAGTAGGATACTATGAGAGGGTTTCAGTTAGAGAATGAGCTTATTGGCTTAAATCCTATGGATTTTGATAGCATCCAAGATTTTTTCACCAAACGCAAGTCTCTTAGATTGCAGTTGTCATAGTGTGGTGTTTAGAAGGAAGACTCTCAGTTGATATTGTCCATTCTTTCTAAGCTTGGACCCGATTATTCAGTTTTTGTTTCTACCTTTTATGCTACTAGGGATGCACTTGGTACTAGATTTACTATGCCTTCTTTTGATAATTTTGCATCTTCTCTCACTCGAGAGCAGGCCAAGTTGGCCAATATGGGCAAGTTGAAGCCCTCTTTATCACAGGTACTTATTGCATCACAAGAGCCCAAAGATCAGAAGGCTTCTACAGGAAAAGGAAAGAAACAGAAACAAAAGGATTCTAAATCTTATGAGCAGTAGAAGAAGTCCTTAGATTCGTCATCCTCTTCTAAGGGGAAATCATTTAGGAAGGAGAAGGGCCCATGTGCATATTGCAAGAGAGAAGGACATGCAAAACATAATTGCTACAAGAAGGACATTGATGAGCTGAAGAATCTTCTTCAGAAACATCAGATTGATTTGACTTCTAGGATGTCTACATCATCTCCTTCCCCTCATTCTTCTTCTTCTTCAGTACAACATGACAGGGGCACAACTGGTTTACATACTTCATCAGATATGAAGGGGCATGCTCTTTGTGCTTCTTCGAGTCTTGGATCAGGGAGATGGCTTCTAGATTCAGGAGCATCTCATCATATGGCTTCTACACAGACTATGTTCACTTCCTTTGAGTCTCACACCATGTCTCCCATTTTGATGGGAAACAATACATACATGAGTGTTATAGGGAAGGGGTCTATTAGTTTTGTACACTTTTCAGGATATCTTGTGTGTTCCTCATTTGATGAACAACCTTCTTTCTATATATCAGATCACACATGGAGGCAATGGGAGGTATGTGGAGTTCACACCTGATTCAGTTATCATCAGATACTTGGAGAGTAGAGCAATTATTGCTATTGGGGTGGTGGATCACTCATCGCGGTTGTATTCCTTTGTAGATTTTGCTATTGATGGTGCTTTTGTTCCTACAGTTGTTCATCACACTTCTAGTGTGAATCATCATTCAGAGGAGACATTTGGCTACTTGAACATTGGAGTTCTCACTTCAGATCCTACTCTTGAGCCATCCATTCATCTCCTTCACCTACTGTTGCAGCTGTTGATACTTCTATGACTACAAATGAGGTTTATTTTGTTTCAGTGCAGCAGGATCTAGTTGAGCATCCATCTTTGGAGGTTTCTATTCAGTCTTCACCTACTTTGACTTCTTCATTTGTTGAGGTCACACCTACTTTTGTGGAGACATCATGGGTTACACCTACTTCATCTTCAAAGATTGCTTTCATTCGACCTCTTCCCTCTCACTTCTTTCAGGAGATGCAGTTTCTTTAGTTCTTTTGGGGCTACTTCATTCTGGGGGGGATCTATGGTCTCTTTCTTCCTCTCTTCTGGGGGGGTTCTTTCATGTATCTTTGTGATGGATGGTGTCCTTGGGGGGTCTTATGGAGTCCTCCATCTTTCATCACTTAGTTTCTCTTTTCATTCTATTTTTGGGAGGAGTTTTGTTCCCATTGGGTTTTCTCCTTTACCCCGGTTAGTTTAGTTTGCATTGCATTTGTACTTGGGTACTTGATTAGGCCTTTGTTGTCGGGACCCATCTTTGCTTTCATGCATCTTTTTTCTAGTGTTTTAGCTACTCCCTAAGTTCATCTTAAGGGGGGGTGTTAGAGTAATAAGTTATTATACTTAATTAATTTAATCATATTGATTAATTAATTAAGTCACTTATTCCTTTAGGTTGCTTAAGCTAAACTTAGGCGCATTAATAATTATTTATTAATTATTAAGTGTGCACACTAGGGTTTCCTAATTTTAGGTTTTCTTGATCTCCTCATAAGGATTGATCACTTTGTAATTATCAATTCATTCAATAATCAATTATTCTGGTTTATGCTTGCACATACTTTTGCTATGAGGGTTTACAAAATATCCTCTTGTTTGTTCTGAATATCTATTGCATGTGCTAGGTGATTGCTTGTAGGTGATTCTTGGGGACTGTGAGGTTGAGATTTATCAACTTCTACATTTTCCATAGATACAATGTTCACAAAAATTGAACTCAAGGTTACAATCATCAAGCCCTTCTACAATATTTTTATTCTTCAAGGTTTTTAAACCTTTTCTCACCTATGTGACCAAGTCTATGATGCCATAGCATAGTCTTCTCAGCTAGGAGTTTTAACTCCATAGCATTTGTAGCCAGAGAAGTGTCTTCATCTTTCTCTACAGGTGCAACATTGCTTGACTTTATAGAGGCATTGTTGCAAAGAACAAGTCATGCATCCAGCTTATACAGAGTGCCAGTACGAACACCCTTAGCCAACACCATTGCACCTCTAGCCATTTTACATCCCCTACTTGAGAAAGAAACTTCTACACCAAAATAATTTAACTTATTGACAAAAAGAAGATTTCGAGTCAGGCCTAGTATGTGAAGTATGCCAGCAATACCTTTAACTCTTCCATCAAGAAACTAAATTCAGACTCTTCCTCTTCCAACTATCTCCAACATTGAATCACTTTCCAAGTATAATTTTCCACCATCATACTTCTCATATTTAGAAAACCATTCTCTATTGGATGTCATGTGAAAGGACGCACCTGAGTCAACTAGCTAGACATCATCTGATGCCTAAGTTGTCAAGGTTGCTGCAATGAAGGAATCTACATCACTTTGAGAAGATTCATTGTCAGAGACATTCTTCTTTTTCTTCTCCTTGCAGTTCTTCCAGATATGACCAGGTTGCCCATAGTTCCAATATCTCACCTTGAAATTTTTACCAAGAGACTTCGATCTCCCTGTAGATTTGGATTTTGACTTCTTGTCTTTCTTCTTTCCTTTCTCCTTTGGTCTACCTCGAACAAAAAGAGCCTCTTTAGCCATCTCAGAAAACTTCCTTCACATTTCTTCAGACAAGAGTGAAGCAACCACATCATCCATCCTGAATGCAATGGTTGTGCTTCCAATAGCCATCACCAGATGATCCCAACTATCAGGTAATAAACACAACAAGAGCATGCAACGATCCTCCTCCTCAGTCTTTACACCTATAGACACCAGCTGAGTAACACTCTTGTTAAATGAGTTTAGATGGTCTGCAACACATGCACCTTCGTCCATCTTCAAGGAGTACAACTTCTTCCTCAAGAATAACTTATTTACCACAGACTTTCCCTGATAAATATCACCAAGCTTCTTCCACAATGAAGCTGTAGACTGCTCCTCATGGATGTTCAAGAGTATAGGTCAGAAAGACTCAGTCTTATCAGACCTCTTTCTTTTCTATCAGCAAGATCCCAAGCCTCTTGCATCGTACTTTGTGGCTTAGTTCTAGACACTGCTAACCAGAGGTCTCTATCCACCAACAAGTCTTCCATTTTGAGTTTCCAAAACTCAAAGTTGCTGCCATTAAAGTTTTCAATATCTACTCTACCTGATGTACTCACCATCTCAAATAGAAACAAGTTTCAACAATGCAAGACTCCCACTGAAACAATATAAGCACAAAAAATTGAGCTTTTTCTCAAGGATAACACAACGGGCCAGGCTTTGATACCACTTGAAGGGAAAAAATGGGATGGATCTAATGACCAAACAGTGTGGAAAACATTCCCTTAACTCTAATACAATAGAGGAGAAGAGCATAAATAGGTTCAAAAATATTTATAAACTTACTTGAGAAGAATACAACCAATAAAATAGATAACAGAATTAAGCATTCACAATTGACACAAGATACACGTGGGAAAACTTTTACAGGTAAAAAACCCACCACACAAAGTCAAGACAATTGTATTATAGTAACAAAAAAGTTACATACAATTTTTGGTCTTCTTTGATCAGCTCACAACAACACTATCTTGTTCTATCTCACTGTTACAATGTTATTTCTAACATATAGTTCGAAATCATCTCCTTTTCCATGCAATATTATACTTCACTTAATAAGTCATACGTTGCATTCAATTCTATCAATCAATCATCGACCATCAGGTTCATGAATCACTCATCCAATCACGCAATCAATCTGCTCTGATAGATATCTTCATCATCAAGCCATCCAGGCATTTAATCCCGTTCCATAATCAGGTTTCAATCCCTCTCGAACAAGTCTGCATTAACTACCATTTACTACATTGGCCTTTAGCCAATCAAACTACTATCAACCTGCCACATTTCCATCCTGCATTCACTATCTCACTTTGAATCTGAGTCAAAATTGGTCAAACTGGCCCTGAGTTCGTCTGAGCTCTCTAAGTCTTTACCGCTCTACCGTTGAGCCCGTTCGACCTACTCGTGATATGGTAGTGAGCCAACCAAGCTCAGTCAAGCTCTTAGTGCTCTACCGTAGCCAAGTTTGAGTCATCCTGTGGTATGGCATTGAGGTCATCTGAGATCACCGATGACTTCATCGAGCCTAGCTCACCTCGCCCCCAAACATCCACCGTGCTATCACTGCAGTCATCAGACAGGACCATGGTGTGGCGGTGACCAGTCTGTGGGACCATTGACAGTCTTACTATGCTACCGTGGGGGCCGAGAGGAGCGGTAGGGCAGTGACTATCAGCCAGACCATTAGTGGTCTTACCGCGGCCATTGCAGTTAGTTACTTAACTATCCGCGGTGTGGTAGTAACCGCCGGACCCAATCATAGGTGGTCTCACCATGGCCACCACCATGAGTGGACCCACCACCTGCGGTATGGCGGTAACCGCCAAGACCACTAGAGGAGACATCACCATGGTCAGTTGCTTAACCACCCGTGGTATGGTGGTGACTGACAAGGCAGACTGAAAGATGCCAACCGTGGCCAGGGAACAAAAAGTGAGCGGTAATGCGGTAAACTGGCAAGGCCTTCACCATGGTAACGCCAAGGTAGGAAAATAGCCAGGCACGGTATGCTGGTAAAATGCAAAAACAACAAATTTTTTTGCCAAGGCATGAAAACAGGGGATTCAAGGTGGAAGTTCAGACACATTTCTCAACAATTTTTAGTTGGATAGGTTCAATAATACCCTCTTTTCTCTTTTCGATAGGGCCATTTCCTTCATAACCCATTTGCTGCATGATCGCATAACCTTTTCCATATTGCTCTGTGGGTAACTTGACATGTTGTACTAATTCTTCTTCATCTTTATAAAGCCAATCAAGGATAGCTCTATCTTCCATTTCGTTTTCTTTGATAAATACTCCATTAAACGTGGTGATGGGAACTGAAGCTAAGGCTAAAACTGTTGTAGCCTATTGTATAGATGTTGATGGTTGACCATGGGATCTTGGAGATATGGGTAGATTAGAGAGAGATAAGGAATATTCTCCCACCCCATTATCTTTCAATTTTAGCTTGGTGCCAAAATTACTTATCATTTCTCGTGCTTGTTCATTGTATTTTGAGGTAGAAATGGCCAAAGCCTCTCTATTATATGGGACGAATGTGTCCTGAGTTGCTCTTAGGTTAGAGAAAGTTTGACTGCTAATGTGATCAGTAGGTATTGTTACTTCTTGTCCATCATATGTAAACTTCAAGCATTGATGATAATTAGATGGAACAACTTGCATGTGATGGATCCATGGACGACCCAAGAGTATGTTATAGGATAGATCCCAGTCTAGAACCTGACAAAAGGTATTCTTCACAATAGGTCCCACTCTGATTGGTAGCATGATGAGGCCTTTTGAAGCTCTTTCCTCATCATCATATGCCTTGATTATAATCTTCCTTTGTGGATCTATAGATTCTTCTGAATATACCAAAGCAAGGACCAACTTCAAAGTACAAATGTTTAATCCGGCTCTCCCATCTATTAGGACACATCTAATTCGAGCTTTGTGAACCATAACCTCTAAGTAGAGTGATGAATTATACGGATGGGTCATGGATGAGTCATCCTTCTCAATAAAGGATAAACATGTGAATGGGGACAAGTGTCCCACCATGGCTTGAAATTTATTGATATCCAGATCAGGAGACACAGTTGTGTCAACAAGTGCCCTTTCCAGAATGTCCTTATGTGTAGGTGATAATTTTAAGAGCTCCAAGATATAAATTTGGGATGATGTTTTTCATAGTTGATCAACCAAATTGTATTGACTTGGACGGGGAACTGCCGCTTTAGATGAGGTTCCTTTTACAATGATTTTGGCTTGTCCCTTTGTCGTAGCATTGACCTCTCGATATTCTTGCTTACCTTTGATTTAGATAGGATTGATTTGTTGATCATCCATGTAAATATGATTGATAGTGGTGTCGTAGACATGATTAATATTCTTTCCTTTGTCACCCGAGGATTCCCCTTTTTGATAATTGGGGCGAGGATCCTTGAATTCCTAATGGTTGTCATTGCCATTATGTCCCTCTATTGTGATGGTATGATTATCAATCAAATCCTGAACAATATTCTTTAACCCTTGGCAATTATTTGTCTTATGACCCTTAAACCTATGATATTCACAAAAGTGTGAGTCATTCCATGATGGTGGTTTAACTTGAGGCTCATAATCTCTCTATGGTGGCAATGTAATAGCATTTTGGTTCAATAGTTCTTTGAGAATGGACTCCAAAGATTGGCCCAAGGGAGTAAAACTTCATCGATTTGAAAAATATGAAGATCTAGGCACATTTGAATTTTGATTATTGCCAAAATTATTTCCACGATTATTGGTCACATTTCCTTGATTGGAAATATTGCCTTGGGTACTAAAATTTCTAGCATTATTTCTATGTTGGACACTTGATACATTAAGAATGGTAGGTTTCACATTCACGTTGTTAGCATCTACTACCCCATCATTCACAACATTTTTATTTTGGGTCCAAAACCATGACTTGTGATTGTTGTTACTATTGTTGTTGTTGTTGTACGAATTTGAACCTTCTTTATCAATTTTTAGAACTCCACACTTGACCAAGGCACCTTCAATAGTAATCGTGTTTTCAATCAATTTTTCAAATGATTGAGGATAGTGAAGGTTTAGTCTGTAACTCATCTCTTGATTCAGACTATCGATAAAGATCTCCATCTTTTCTGTTTCAAGAACAGGACAAGAGTATCTAGCAAACACCCTTCTCCACCTTTGTAAAAATATGGTGAAAGATTCCCCTACCTTTTGTTTCACCTTACACAGATCAAGCATGGTTATCTGATGTTGGATATTGTAGGAGTATTGTGATATAAATTTATTTATTAACTCCTCAAATGTTCTGATGGGGGAGTGATCTTTGAAAGCCACTCCATGGATTGCCCACTCAGACTTCGTGGAAACAATCGCATTAAGTAGGTATCTTCATGAGCGAATTCTAAGCTCATATTTCAGAAATCCCTCACATGTTCAATGGGGTTGGCTTTCCCATTATACCTATCAAATTTAGGGATTTCACAATGTTTTGGAAAATGAAACATTTGAAGACTCCTGTCAAATGGATATGGACATATATCATCAAAAACATAATTCTTTATCGTACTCCCTTGGATTTCTTTTATTTGCCTTTGTAATGCTTTTATCTATTGAGTAAGGGCACTAAAATAATTAGGAGGAGTTTCAAGACTCTCTTTAATCCCTTATGTATCAAAATCAGCAGGTAACTTAGCTCCTTGATTAGCTAATGAAAGGAAATATCTTTCCTTGTTTCATTCCAAAATCCTTTCCATAAGAGTATGGAATTGGGGATCCTGCTCTGCTTCTGGGAGCTTCTCTTCTTTTATCTCGTCAGTATTTAAATTATGAAAGGGATTCTCCTCCCTATCACTATTATCACCCATTTTGCTTAATGTACTTTCCCTTTTGTCTCTTTCTATGTGCTTTCAAGATTTTGTGACAACAGGCATATGCTTTTGCCAAATTTCTACTAACTTTGATCAAAAGAATGAAATAGTGCAATTTTGAGGGATATGAAAGTTAGGATAGAATGAAGATTCTATGACTTAAGAGATTTCTAATCTTTAGCTCATGATTCCCTGATTGAAAGGATGATAATCCTGTTTGCGGGAATTAAACCAAAGATCAAAAATAAAGATGATTTTGCACTTTGTGAGGTTTGATCATAGCTTTGTAAAAAGAAGGTTTTGTGATAAATGCCTAATGTGCTTGAGTTCTCTA
Source organism: Sequoiadendron giganteum (assembly GCA_007115665.2). NCBI lineage: Eukaryota > Viridiplantae > Streptophyta > Pinopsida > Cupressales > Cupressaceae > Sequoiadendron > Sequoiadendron giganteum. The sequence goes on from CM021109.1 coordinate 304,741,030, forward strand.
TTGCATAAATTGATTAGGATGAGTAGAGTATACATTTGCAGGTTGGAGAATGTAAGAGGAATGAATACGTTGACTATGATTATGCCTTTGAGAAAGGGCTCTTCTTTGAAAGAAAGCTCACGAGTATAATAGTTCTACATCATAATCGTCAGTGAACCCTCTAACAAAGTCATGATATCAATGAATAAAGGTCCCATGTTCAAGCAAGACCTTTCAAATTTGGTATATAAATTTCCTCTTTTTCAATAACTTCTTATAACTGAGAGATTTCTTTGGCTTTCTAATCTTCCTCTCCAGGGACTTCTTGGCAAAAGTTGCAGACTTCCAAACCTTGAGCATAGAAAAAGACTAGACTGGAATGTCTGACTTTTGAATGTTAGAAAATTACCTAGGCTTGAAACACAGATGCACCGAAACAGAGCATGAATGCACTGAAACATAACATAGATGTGTTGAAATGGAGGACAGATACGCTAAAATAGAGCATAAATGTGCTGAAACAGAGAATGAATGCACCGAAATAGAACACAAATGTGCCAAAACATAGCACAGATGCACTAAAACAGAGCACAGATGCACCAAAACAAAGCATAGATGCACTGAAATAGAGCACAAATGCGCCGAAACAGACCAGGGATGCACTAAACTATCCAATTTTTTTTTTGAGACAAACATGTTTTGACAGTTTGATATTTTTGGATGATCTTAATCTAATTTAAATGTGAAAAACATGGCACACAGTAGCAGACAGTTGTTTTGTCAATTCTAAAAGCTAAACAAAGAGTGTATGTTTTTGATATTTTCACTGGTATTGAACAATATAAGCATTTAAAACAGACTCACTCTTAGTTGTCAAATAGGTCATCATAAGAATCACAGCCCACATCTTAAAATCACATCGACTCACACAACCATGTCACCCCCTAGAGGGCACCTGTGTTTTTTTCTTTTCTAGGTGCGTACTCAAGGTTAGATTTATCGATCCCTTGAGAAAACAATCTGTGGCAATTATATGGTGAGTGTCTTGGGGGAAGATTCTTCCCTCCCCTTGCACTGTGATTAAAATTATGTTTGGATACTGACACGGCTGGCTTTCTACACTATGGTTCGTAGTAAAGGTTTCCGTTCAGCGTGGCAATAGATAAACTCCCTCAGGAGACCTCCCAATTTTTAGAACAAATATTTTGGGGATGGTGATCTTGCTCACTTCCATTGAATATGGGTTTCCCCAAAATTCACTTTTGATTAGAGTGGGTTGGAAAACCTGGCTTTGGTTGTTCCCACTTAGGTCATTGTCATAGGGTGAGTACTTTTTCCCACTACGACTGGCCTTCTAAAGGATGTAATAAAGCATGAATTACATAAAATGAAATAGGTAAGTTTGGTGTTCTGATCACCTAGTAAAGGGGAGAGCATATACCTATTACACAACAATCACAACAAATAAATGGTTGAGTTTTAAATCCAAATGACATTTTTCCGTGCTAAGTGAAGATTGCTTCATTTTACTTTAAAACTGAATTGAAAAATTCTATCCGTGGATGGCGTCAGAATCGGAATTTAATTTTACAATTTCATGTATGTGCTAAAATAATTGGTAAATGCACCAAAATAGTTAAAAAATGCGCTAAATGATCAAGCAAAGATGCGTGAAAACAGGTCGTCTATGCGCTAAAACAATTCATGGATGTGCTAAAATAGTCCATGAATGCACTAAAACAGTTTGTGGATGCACTAAAATAGTCTGTGGATGCACTAAACCGAGGCTCGTATGTGCTAAAGCGCAACTCCAGTCCGTCACCTGTCAAAAAACTTTGCAATAAAAAGATTAAAAATGGGGGGATGCCCCATGGTGGGCACCAAAAATGTGTTGTTAGAATAGGTGGACTAATTAGGAAGTAAACTAACACACCAATGAAATATTAGATTGAAAGAAACTAATTAAAAAGGTAAAACAAACTCTAAATAACAACAACTTCTTCAAATTCATCCCATTGTCCTTTATCTCCAAGGATTTGATTAAATTTATTGGCTCTCAGTTGTGTAAGCAGCAGCTTGTTGAAATGATAGCTTAGGAGAACAAGATTGATTGAAAATGCATGTCCATTGCTAATGATTTAAGCTATGAAATTGAAGAACTAAAATGCTGATATGTTGATTCAAATGCAACTATAGTAACTACGTATGAAATCTACTTACGAGAAGGTTGTATTTATAGATTTTTGAAAGGCAAGAATCTAGTTGGCGGAGATCAACGATTGAAATTCAAACCTGTCAAGATGAACGGTGGGAGATTCTAGAAGTTGAGAGAAAGGTGGAAGGTTGAGAGAAAGATGGAGAATGTGTTCAACCCACGAAACTATCTTCATTCAAAAATGGAGACAAACATGCTCTTTGTCTTTTCATTAATTGAAAAGTTAGTTGAAAATTGAGGATAAATGCCAATTAAATAAATAAATTTATTTAATTTCTTGTGACATGTGCAAATGGAAGCTTCCATAATTAAAGAATTAATATTTAATTATGTGAGAGGTGAAAAAGATGAGTAATTAAATATTTACAATATTTAATTAAGTGAGGTGAGAAAGAAGATATTCAATATAAAATATTTAATTTAAATGTGAAGTGAAAAATGAATATTCCATTGTTTGAATTTAAATTTTCAAACTTAGAAATAGAATGATAATCAAATAAATAAATTATAAAATTTATTTAATTTAATTAAGAAGAATAATAGCAATAATTAAATAAACTTATTTATTTAATCAAACTAGAAGATTTAGAAAAATGAACGATATAAATAAATAATTAAATTTATGTATATGTAGATGACTTAGAATACTAATTAAATAATTCATATTTAATTAATTAACAGGTTTGATTCATCGTGACCATTTTTAGATGTGTACATATTTTATTGATCGTTGCTTTCTTTGAAGCATTTAAGTTTGATTGTAGAAGGGTTTAAAAAATTGCATTATTGTTAATTTGCAAAATGATAATTATATGTTGTTCTCTATTAAATACCTTTAAGTTGGTATTCTCTATTGGTTTTTTATGTCATATGCATTTAGGACTGTCATTGACGCATTTATGATTGTAGGTTATACTTAAGATTGTCAACTTAAGAAAAGAACAACATTGATTTCCAATGCAAGTGTTTAGTGGTATGAGAAAGTAGTGAAATATGGGCCAAATAACCATTGTAGGACCTTCAATCAATCTACTTATAGCATGCATGAAGGTAATAATAGATCTGGTTAGAACTTGTGTATGTCTGACATTATTCAGTTATTGGTCTTTTAATTATTTTTATGTGAGTCCATGTTTAAAATTGTTAGGATTTTTCAAGTTTTTTGTGGACCAAATTCTAGTGAGAGTACACAACCACAAAGAGGCTACTACCCATTTGTTTCCAAGGGAGCAAGGGATGTACATGTTTTGAAGCATTTTGGAATGCAAATAACTTGGCCACCTGAGGTGGATTGGAGAAAATAAATTGGGCATCAACTCCTTTTGTTTTTTCTTGTACAATATATTTCATGATCTAGGTTGTAAATGGGGTGATTATTTCTCTACATGTATTGCTACAAGTATTGAGAAATGGGAGGATTTTCAAGATGTTCTTCCATCACTATTGTAATATTTGTTATTGACTTAGTGTATTTTTTGATATACAAAAATTATGAGAAATTATTACATGCAAATGTGTATATTCCTTAATATATGGCTCAATTAAATATTTATATTACATTTAAAGTTAGTTGTAATGCTTTATGGTTTACATTTAAAGTTTTCTTGAAGGAAAAGCATGTGGATTTATGAAAAAATATGAAAAAATGCCTTTTATTGGACAAAGAAATATTTTATTTCTCTTCTATAGGCCGTACAAGTCCTTCTTGATGCAGAGGAAGGACAATCAAAATGAAAAAAACTCAAAGGGCAAATCATTCTTGCATGTTCTTCATAGTTGCTCCTAAATTCATTTTTAGCAAACCTATAAATGAACCTACTTGGAGACCTTGATTCAACACAATCTAGAGATAGTGTGACCATCATGGAAGACTTGTCTAAGGGACTTGAATGGTCATAACAATTTTTTTGTGGAGACTCAACAATGCAAAAATTCATGGGGCTTACAAGATTTGTGTTATTCAAACTAGGAAAGGAAACATTAATGGCCTAAAGAAAAATCAATAAAGATTGCTTGAAACCCTCAACCACTGACTTGGAAGACTTCATAAAACATTTCAAAGGTGTTTCCATCAGGTATTCACTAAAAGGACTCATTCAAAGCACCAACTTGCTTGGACACTAGCACCTTGCTTATGACTACAAAAGTAGTCATCTTGGGACAATCATAAAATGACTTGTATTAAACCTTCAAAAATGCTCAAAACCCAAAGGTATAGGTTTGCAAGACCTCTCCACATATTCCCAACACCTTCACCAACCACAAATAACCCAAACCACTTCTTATTTCACTCAAACTTACCTTCACTACTGCTACATGGTCGGATACACTCACAAATTGAAAATTTCTATCAAAGAAGTCTCTTTCATGCATGCATTTCAAGACTCCAAACCTTTTCCAAGTCCAAGAGCATGTTGTAACAATGGTTATTTTCCTAAGATTAGCAATATCACATGCAAAACATGAAAACCTAAAGTCATAATGAAGTGCAAAGGAATAAATGAAATAATCTCACTAGAATGTCTTCATCCTCCATGGTTGACCTCCATTATACTTTCTCAACTTGCTGAAAATATGATGTTGCCCTTAGATTTATGATGAGAAATCTAATGACAATGACAAGCCCTACGCAAATGTTGAAGGATTTGAGTAACTGCATGCAATACTATGCTATAATGCTAGTAAGCATCTAGATATATCTAAATTGTGTCAAATGAAATCTAAATATGCCTACGACAAAATGGAAAGCATGCAAGAGTATAAAATTTGCAAGAACATGAAGCTGCAAGATATGAAATTGCAAGATATGAGATTGCAAGATGTGAGGTTGTAAAATATGAAAATGCAAGATGTAAGATTGCAAAATATCAAAATGAGACCAAAATTGTCACTTTATAGAAAATGCAATTTTGTGTGAATGGCCAAGATTAAAAGTTAACAAGTGCCCTATAATCAATGGATGAGATTCAATATAACAACCCACAATTAGGGTTAGGGAAAGATTAGGTCAGATCCAAAATGAATGGACAAGATTGATTTCTAGAAAATCAAATCAAGGGCTGACAATGCATGTGACAAGAGATTTTGGGCACACAAACCGAAGTTGTTGGAGAATCAAATAATAATTTAAAATTATTTGATTCAAGAGGAGATGTTGACTTTTTGAATTAAAAATTATTTTAATTCAAAAGTGGTGGGGTCATGTGACAATAAATAATTTTAATTTAAATTATTTACTAAAAGAGGGAAATTAGAAAGTGGGACTTATTTTAAATAAATACATTTTATTTAAAATGAGCACAGTAAAAGAGGATAAATTAAATTATTTAATTTACGTGGAAATTAAATAATAAGGATAGTTTTTAATTATAGAAGAATGTGACAAATGGAACCTTTTAAATTTGAAAATAATGATTTAATTCAAAATTCAAGAGAGTGGACCAAATTAAATAAATAAAATTTATTTAGTTTAGGAGAGAAGAGGCTAATGAATAATTAAATATTAAAAATAATTATTTAATTATAGTGGAAAGTGGACATAAATTAAATAAATAAGAATTTCTTTATTTTTAGAAAGAAGAGGACTTAATTAGAATTAGTGAAATATTAAATAAATAAATAAAATTATTTATTTAATAATTAGGAAGACATAGTGGACAAAAATAATTAAATAAATTAAGAGATTTATTTAATTATAGGAAGACATTAGAGAATTAGTGACACATTAAATAAACAAATAAAATTTATTTATTTAATAATCATGAAGAATAAAAAGATATGAATTAATTAAATAATTATGAATTATTTAATTAATAGTCAAAAGTGAGTCAAAGACATAATTAAAATGTCTTAATTATGCTAGGACAAAAAGATTAAAAATAGATCTTGTAGGCCTAGGTCATTTTTATGTGTCTACACATGTAAAAACAAAAAATTTGGTGATATTTCAACATTTTTGAACTTTGAAACTTAAAGATATTACATTTTTAATACTTGTTGCTCCCCTAGCTAGGGTTTTAACTTGTTTTCAGTAAAATCTCAATAACTTTAAGAAAACTAAATGAAATTTGATGAAACAAAAAAAAATGCAGTAGATTCATGGGGCTATTAATTACAATTGATTTTAGATCAATACATGGACTATAAAATCTGTACAAGACCATAAATTTTTGCAACCCAGAAAAATCATAAAAAAAACTTGCTTCAATTCATTCCAAATTTGAAAAAACCTACAACCATGCTTCCATTCGACCATTACATCCTATTCAAGATTTTTCTAGCTATTTACAATTTATTCCAATGATTAGGAAATATTTTCTTGATTGCATGTAACCATTACCTAATTTTTGACAACTTGCTAAAAATGCATGGCAACTTTTCTCACCCATTTGGTAATTTTTGTAACTTTTAAATCAATAACCCTCTAAGCACACTAAAGTGGATTATATGATTTCACATTGTCATGAGTGACCTTGATAAAATACTAAACACACCAACAAACTCCTAACCACACCAAACAACTCCTAAAACTAAAATTACCAATAAAAGGGAATCCATCATTGTCAAGCTTATCTACTCTCATGTTTTCTATGTTTGGATTTCTAAAATCTACTCTAATATTGGAGGAGTTTTAGAGTCACTGTCATCATGATGTGTCTCTTTACATAATCTCAATCACCCTTCAAGGGCTTCATTGAAAATCAATGCACAATACGTCTTAGTACACCTTACCACCATTGACAACCTAGCCTAGTGGGCATCCAAGGAAGGAAAAACACACCAACAAGGGTATAACAACATGAATAGTGGGGCAAGAATGTTTCAATACCATTCAAAACCTTTGAAAACTCCCAAACACTCTTCAACCAACCAATATCTCCAAAAAATCACTGGAATTCGATGCTCTTGTCAACTTTGGAATATACTCACATGGCCAATAGCACAAACAAGGGATGAAATAACATGAGCACATACCTTGGGTTGTCTTGAGTTATTAAAAATATATCATGATGATTCTCAACCCTTTTTGGACTTAGACTTCTATGATACAAATTTCCAAGGTACAAATCAACATTATGGTTTATTGATACAATGCATAAATGATGGACTATTACTGATCAGAACTCAAAAATCAAAGAAACTATTTGTGATCTATCCACAATGTCATTAAAAGTGAAGTTGAAACAACAAACTTCAAACAACAAAACTTAAGTGATGGAAAAGTTAACCTATGGTGATTGTTTATTTATGGTTGTCTATTTATTATCTTTAATTGCTCTCCACAAAAATGTGTTTGTTAAAGTGAAGTTGAAACAACAAACTTAAGTGATGGAAAAGTGGTAGATTCATTAAAAGTGTATTTTTTTTTATTAGAGTAAAAAATTCAGTGGAATGGACTTCCAGCTAATTATTTCCAAGACACTTCATTTGAAGCAAGGAGATTTCTAAATTTTCCAAGGATTTATACATGTGTTAATAAGTAGTTTTTTAGTAATTTTTAGCTTATTTAGGTGATGCACTGGTTTTTGCTCCGAGCTACGTTCAATCGACTGAATCCCTTAAGAGTCCAAAGTGAAAAATGGATGCAATCTTTGACAAGATGTTACTCAGACATCATGATACTTATAAAATTCTCATCTTAGCCTATGGGATTGCATTGGGACCCTCTACAATAACATCTCTCGATATTCACTATCTCAGAGGCATTTTTTGTGGTGGCGGATTTTTTGCTTGGGGAAAAAGTTATCAAATACAAGTAGTGCAAAGTTGCAAAGTGGTGCAAATTTTGTTTTGCAACTCGTGTGACCAAATGATCTATTTTGACACATCCGAGTGGGTACATTTATGCTAGGAATGGTCTTCTTTTGCACCTTAACATGTCAAATCACTTTGAGCTACATTTAATCAACATAATCCCTTATGAGTCCAAAGTGCAAAATGGTTGTAATCTTCAACATGATGTTACTTGGATACCATGATGCTTAGAAACTTATCATTTGATCCTACGGGATAGTGTTGGGCCCCTCTACAATAACCTCTCTCAATTTTTTATATCTCGAAGTTGTTTTCTTGTGGTGGCAAATTTTCACTTGAGGTAAAAGTTATCAAATGCAAGTAGTGTAAAGTTACAAAGTGGCACAACTTTTTTTCTATAGCTCATGTGACTAAAAAAAATATTCCAATGCATCTGGGTGGGTAAATTTAAGCTAAGTATGGTCCTCTTTTACACCCAAACACATCGAATCTCTTCGAGCTACATTCACCCAACAAAATCCCTTATGAGTCCAAAGTGCAAAATGGTTGCAATCTTGAACATCTTGTTACTTAGATACCGTGAGGCTTATAAAATTATTTTCTAATCCTATGAGATCATGTTGGACCCTTCTACAATAACCTCTCTTAGTTTTCGCTATCTCAAAGGTGTTTTCTTGTGGTGGCAAATTTTCACTTGGGGAAAAGTTATCAAATGCATGTAGTACAAAGTTGCAAATTTCCTTCTGCAACTCCTGTGACCAAACAAACTGTTCCAACACATCCAAGTGGATAAATTTATGCTAGGAATGGTCCTTTTTCACACCCAAATAGGTTGAATCACTCTAAGATACATTCAACTGGCATAATCCCTTAAGAGTACAAATTGCAAAATGGCTGCAAGCTTCAACATGTTAATTGGATACCGTTATTCTTAGAAAATTCTCATCTAAGCCTATGGGATAGTGTTGGGCCCCTCTACAATAACCTCTCTTATTTTTCACTATCTCGGAGTTTTTTTTTCTCATGGTGGAAAATTTTCACTTTGGGAAAAATTTGTCAAATGCAAATAGTGTAAAGTTGCAAAGTGGTGCAAATTTCATTCTACAACTCGTGTGACCAAACAAACTATTCCAATGAATTTGGGTGGGTACATTTATGCTATGTATTTTCATCTTTTTCACCCAAACATGTCGAATCACTCTGAGCTAAATTCAACTGGTAGCATCCCTTATGAGTCCAAAATGAAAAATGGTTACAATTTTTAGTATGTTGTTACTCAGATATCGCGAGGCTTAGGAAATTATTGTTTGAGCCTATGGGATCATGTTGGGTCCCTCTACAATAACCTTTCTTAGTTTTTACTACCTCGGAGGCACTTTCCTGTCGTGGCGAATTTTCACTTGGGGAAAAAGTTATCAAATGTAAGTAGTGCAAAGTTGCAAACTGGTGCAACTTTTGTTCTGCAACTCGTGTGATCAAATGAACTATTTATATGCATCTAAGTGGGTAAATTTATAATAGGCATGGTCCTCTTTCACACCAAAACATTCCAAATCACTCTGAGTTACATTCAACCGGTAGAATCTCTTAAGAGTCCAAAGTGTAAAATGATTGCAATCTTTAGCATGTCGTTACTCTGATACCATGAGGCTTAGAAAATTCTCATCTAAGCCTATGGGATCATGTTGGTCCCCTCTACAATGACCTCTCTTGTTTTTTGCTATTTCATAGGCATTTTCCCGTGGTGGAAAATTTTCACTTGGAGAAAAAGTTGTTAAATGCAAGTAGTGCAAAGTTGCAAAGTGGTGCAAATTTCATTCTACAAATCCTATGACCAAATAAACTATTTTAATGCATTTGGGTGAGTACATTTATGTTAGGAATGGTCTTCTTTCACACCCAAAAATGCCGAATCGCTCTAAACTACATTCAACCAACAAAATCCCTTATGAGTTCAAAGTGCAATATGGCTTCAATCTTTGATGGGTTGTTACTCAAACACCATGATGCTTAGAAAATTATCATCTAAGTCTATGGGATTGTGCTGGGTCCCTCTATAATAACCTCTCTCAGAGGCATTTTTCCATGGTGGTGAATTTTCACTTGGGGAAAAAGTTGTCGAATGCAAGTAGTGCAAAGTTGCAAAGTGGTGCAACTTTGGCTTTATAACTTGTGTGACCAAACGAACTATTCCAATGCATTTGAGTGGGTATTTTAATACTAGGAATGGTCCTTTTTTTACCCAAACATGCCGAATCACTCCGACCTACGTTCAACTGGCATAATCCCTTAAGAGTCCAAAGTGCAAAATGGTTGCAATCTTCAACATGTTGTTTCTTGAATACAATGATGCTTAAAAACTTCTTGTCTGAGCATATAGGATCACTTTGGACCTTGTTGTGCAGTTTTGCATGTATTCCCCACTAAAAGTAGGGACCCTCTTTTACCAAGCCTTTTAGCTCTTTTTTGTGGCCTTTCCCTTTCTTGAGCTTGTCTTTGAAAATCTTGAGTTTTTTGGTTCTTGGGTGTTTTGGTCCTTTGGTCCTAGTTTTGTGATACTTTTCAATGTTCCTTGATGCCTATATTTCTTGTAAAGTGCCCCTATTATTCTAACACTTTGAAAATTCTAAGTCTTTTGGACAATTTCAGGTTTTTCCCTATTTTCGAGAATTTTCCCTTCAGACAAATTTCCTCGGTTGCTTGGAAAACCTGATGGGGTTGGTTCTGCACTGTCTTCGGGGATTTTTGTGCTTCACAGATTTCCATCTCCCTAGGTTTTTTCTAAATTTTCCTTCACCTCTTCATTTTCTCGGTTTGCACTTTTTTGGCTAGTTCTACGCTGTCTTTGTGGATTTTGGGGCTTCGCGGATTTCTGTTTCCCCAGGTTTTTTCTAAATTTTCCTTCATTCCTTCATTTCCCAGGTTTGCATCTTTGGGGCTGTTTACCTTGATACCGTGTGGGCTTTGCATCTGGGCTGTAGTTGGGCGATGGTACCGCCTTATCGTGGGAAGATTTCATTCCTGCCGTGGTAGCATGGTGATCTCGCCTTATCGCGGGAGTCTTTAGTTGGTGGCATAGTTGTGTGGGGTTGGTCTGTCTAGCACAGTAATGCCGTTTACCTCTATGTCACAGGTGTCTCCGAGCCCGATCATGGTTGTGTGGTTCACCACCATACCGCGGGGGCTTTGTGGTTGGCTCGTGGTAGCGCGATTTTGGTCATTTTGGGGCGTCAAGAGGTCAAACTGTCAGTCAATGGCATGTGAATTATGTTGACTTCGTAAGAATCTGTTGCCTTGGGAAAATCCTGATAGTCCGTCCTTGCTTCATTTTTCTGGAATGTGCTAAGTAGTGTTGGTTTTGGTAATTTCTGTCCCTGTCAAATTTTTTTGAAATCTGTTATCTATCAAAGACTGAGAGGATTCATGGCCTAGTTGTTTATGGTTTTGCATTGCATGATGGATTTAAATAATTTAGTGGTATGTGTAGACATTCCTGGAGTTTTGACTGCTGAGTGATTGGAATTTTGGTGATTTTTATGCTTCCCTCACGTAAATCCACCTAGTCTGGAATGTCTTGAAATTCCTTCTTGACTTGAATTTCGTGGAGGGGTGAAAATCCTCAACTTTGATAGGGTTTCTTTAATGAAGTTTTAATTGATTTTGGTGGTTGTTTTGGATCTCTCTGGTGATTAGCATGTTGTTTATGATTGATTAACACAAATTTTTGATGCTAGAATGAATGTTAATGATGGTCATTTTGAATGTAGGTTGGATCAAGCAGGTTTTTGTTGTCAAGGCCAAGGGAAGAATTGGATGTGTGTTGAAGATTTACGAGATTTGCAAGATTGCATCTAGCTACCTTTTGTGGCTGTGGGTAGGTGAAACTCACTCGTACGTGGTTGGGTCGATGCACTTGAGGGTCATTCATCCAAGTTGGGTGTGACATGGAGGGTTCAAGCTAATTTGACTCAATCAGAGTCATTGGAGAGGCCCAACTTGGCTGTTGGTTGGTGACTCATATTCACACTCATAATGCACATGTTTCCCTTCTTCTGCTTCATGCGAGTGGGACACTAATGGCGAAGGGACCTACAGGGTTTGATCAATTTGAATTAGAATTTGTGGAGATCCTAGGCCAATCTAAAGAGGCACCTCATGCATTCATTGTTAATTGGAAATTTATTGAGGGTTGTCTGGGCCGATTGGGTTGGTGGCCGAATTTCTCTGTAACCCTAGCTCGAGCCAACATAGGAAAGATTTCTATGGTTATGTAATTTTGCCTCATTTGTAAGGGTTAGAAAGTTAGAAGGTTAGAGAATAAAGTTAGTCAGAGTTAGTTAGTAAGTAGATTAGCAAGTAGAGCAGGAAGTTAGAATCAGGAGATAGTCATATTTCAAGCAAGTGATGTAACATAGAACATTAGAATTGTTTCTATTACTCGTGATTTAATACAGGTGAAGACATTGTTTTGTTATTGGTGTCTTCTTTTCATTAATTTGTCTTGGATGGTTCTTGTTCTATCTTTGAAATTACTTGGAAATATCTGAATGCATTTAAGGTTTAGAGTAAATAATTTAATTGTACTTATGATTTAATGCTTGGAGTGTTGTAGCAATCTTTGGTTCATACTTTGGGCAGTTTCTTGATTGTGGGACTATTGTGCAAGGTCAACCTGTACCTTTTATTGATGTGCTTAGTTCAATTGTGGGCATTTATCTAGTTCTATTGAATGAATGCCCATGATCTGAAAATCTTTAATTCCTTAGAAGATTGCACTATTTTTGTGAGGTTGTAGGTATAACCTAGGTTAAACAGAAAGTAGTTTTTAAGGGATTGGTTTGTTCCAAGTATTTCATCATTAGTATTATTGATTTTAGGAGTAACATTAATCTTAGGATTTCTAAAATCCTTATCTTTTGTTATTTATTGAACTTTGGTTAGAACTAGGAATTTGAGTATCATTCTATTGTAAAATCTAATAAGTTTAGAGTAGTCAACATTTTTTTTGTAAGGTCCCTTTGTGATTACCAACATTTTCATATTTATCACTAAGTGGTTTCACTGCATTGTCATGACCTGACACCCGAGAGACCTTGGGGTTATCTCTTTTCTCATAGAGATCATCCCTTCAAGAGAGATAGGATATTTTATATTTTGTTTGAGTTGTTGCTATGCAGAAAACACCGTCAATAGGATTGGTGTTAGAAGGAGGGCTTGAATAAGCAAGATGGAGCATTTTCTAAACATCCTTTCTCCTGAGAGACTCAAAAGGAGAACCAGATCTACACTAGGAGAAAAATAAGAGTTTCAAGAATTGCAACCTCCAACTAGGTCAAGAAGGACTAAAAGAAGGGAGGAGTCATCATCCAACCCATAATTTACACCATCCTCACCCTCATCCATCTCATCTTCATTTGATTCTGAGGCTGGTTCCATTCAACAACCCCAACTAGTCATCAATCAACCTTTACCACCTCCATCTCCACTAATGGATTTCTTGGAAAATAACGTATCACCTCTATCATTCAATAACTACAATGTTATGCTCAAGAAACCTTAGCACTTTTTCTCTAAGTTTCACACAAATGACCCTAATACAACATTAGAGGAGCATATTAGGATTTTTCAGACTTGTCTGAGAGATAGAGGGATTAATCATGAGGATGTTGCATGCAGCCTTTTCCCTTACTCTCTAGGAGAGGATGATTTTTACTGGTACAACCACTTGCCTGCTGCATCCATTCATAATTGGGATGAACTTGAGGCTACATTTCTGTAGAATTTTTAGACTCCCATTAGTGATAATGATCTCTACATGTAGTTTACTAGGATTAAGAGAGAAGTTAATGAGCCTATAGGATCATTCAACAATATGTTCCACCAAGCATACACTAGACTTAAAGCACCTTATGTTGTAGATGGTGCCACTGTCCTAGAGGTCTACTTCAAAGCCCTTGATAGCCTTCCATCCACCTTCCTTAAGTGGATAACTAATCCCCCAACTACCTTTCTCACTGCATATACAGAGGTTGTTAAGGTGAGCACAAATATGATGCAACACTTGTCAGGACCCATGCCATCTCTAGGATCAACTACTCACCCTAGGCAAGTCCAAGCTCTTAACAAGACTCTAACTAATCACACTCCCATTATGAATCCCATTCCATAGTTTCCTTTGGTCCCTCACCCATTTCATCCAATAAGTCAGGCTCACCCAATGCCTAGTTATCCGCAACAGGCTGCCAATCAACCCCTTTATCCACAAGCGCAAGCTAGTATCCCTACATATTTACAGAACTAAGAAGTTTTGAATCAATCTACAGGTCTTGGAGAGTGTCAAGATACCCTCCAAACAATGTGAATTCAGTGCCTTACAATAGTCCTGATAAGGAAAGGTTGGATGAGCTAACTGAGCAAGTAAAAATACTGAATATGGAGGTAACCCACTTGAGGAACCAAAATCACCAACTCCAAGCTACTCAGAAGAGCATGCAATCAACTTACAATAGGGAGAACTGAGATGTTGCATGAGGGAAAAAATTAGAAGTTTGACAGAGGACAAGGTTCTGGTTCTAACTTTGATAGAGGTCAACAAGGTGAACAAGGATTTGAAATGTGACAGCCACCTAGGAAGAATAGGCCATGGAATACTGGACCTAATAATGGAGGAGACGCCACTCCACTAGATCAACCTTCTAATCAAGAGAAACCCCCAAGTGGTGTATACCTTGTAGAAGCAGCTTTGTCAGGGTGGTGCAGACTTCACAAGACAAGTCAACACTCTGAGCTTTTGATTGTCCTGAATTTCAAGCTACTTCTTTCATCTTTTAGTATGAAGTTGAGAACAACTCCACTAGCCAGGAATTGGTACCCTCAAATCCCTATGATTCCCTAGTTTTGGTGTTGAATCATGCTCCTTTATCAAGGGATGGAGAGAATGAACTAGAAGATGAGTCAAGTAGCTAGAATGAGGAGGCTGAACAAGTGCTCAATGAAGATGAAATCTCTCAGTTATTTGAGGAGGAAACTAAGAATGATAACGGTCCATTAGATGAAGAAGAAGCTGGTGTTGAAGAAGTACAAATGTTTCAACAACCTACAAGAAAGTATGATTTGAGGAATAGGCCTAATAGGAATCCACAAGATGGAGGCCCATTTACTACATCTATTCCTCTAAATGATTTTACCACTCCACCAAACCCACATGCCAACAATAATCCATCTTATCCTTAGGTTCCAACATAATACTTTGCAAAAGGAGGACAACCTGACATGTCAAAAGGAAGCAATGTCGATGCAACAAAGGATAATCATGTTTTTCATTCCAAGGAGACCCATGCTGACATGAATGTAGGACAATTATGTGAATATGTAATTGAAGAACTCAAGAAAGTAAAGGTGTCTCAGCTTTTGAGTTGTTAAGGGTTCCTAAAATCAAAAATGTAGTCCTAGGGTCTTTCAATTCAAGTACAACACCACTAGGAGTAGCATTCAATGAGGTAGTTGGCATACCTCCTAGTTCATAGGCACCTAAAGGTCTAAGTCAAGCACCACTTGGAGATAGAGGAAATAAAAAGATAAGAACCAAGTTGCACAAGTTGACACTCAATTGAGTTTGTTCCAAGGAAAAATGGAAACCCCTCCCTTTCTGATTTATGTTTGTATCTTTGGGAAGAATCTTCACAATTGTCTACTAGATTTAGGGGCATCTACAAATGTTATGCCTTTTTCTATCTATAGGTCTCTAGGAATTACCCCTACAACCTTTCAAAAGAAGGTCACCCAATTGGACAAAACAGAGGTAAATATAGTGGGAGAAATGAACATGATTCTTATGCAGGTTGCTTCAAATCCTAGAGTGCAACAAGTACTTAATATTCAGGTAGCAGATATTCCTGACACTTATGTTTTGATCTTGGGTCGAGATTTCACCAAGGTACTAAATGGATATAAATCCATAGATCATTCTCACATGTGGATCGCCTGGAAAGGAGTCCCAAATCAAATCAGAATTGAGTGAGAACCCAAAATGAGGTATGTGATCACTGAATATCATAATACTTCGAATGACATATTGGTGTCAAAGGTCAGCATGGGGAACTATGTCCTGGCCACCCCTATTTCAGATTCAAAATATTTTTTTATGTTGCAAGGCTTCTCTAATGAATCTACATCAGAAGCCAGCAGTTCTGAGGTGTTGTTTGAACAAACAAAGGAACTTGATGATTAGGAAGATAGACAACTCAGCTTGCTAGATAATTTCCAAGAGTTTATCCAGAAGTGTGTGGAGGATTAGATTAAATTGGGCAGACATATGAATTTAAAGGAATTGTTGCTCCCCAATTGGTGCAAAGTTCACAATGCCCCTCACTCTGAGCTGGAATTTTGCATGTGCCAAGTAGCCATGCAACAGATACAAAGATGCATTAACCTAGCCCCAACTGTTAGGCTGTATATACAAATAATTCAAAATTATCTAACAAGAAAGATCCCAAGGCCTCCTAAAGAGCCTCTGGGCAGTAGCAAGAACAAGGTTAGTTCAAAGAAACTAGTGGTTGATGCTTGTTGGATATTGAGATTTGATGGATCCAAATCAAAGCAAGGTGTTGGAATAAGATTTGAACTTATCATCCCTAAAGGTAAAACCTACTTTTCTACTCATAGGCTCCAGTTCTAGTGCACCAATAATGTAGCTGAGTATGAGACTTTGGTCCATGGATTATTAATGGCATTGAGAAAGGAAGTTAGGATCTTGCAAGTGTTTGGATATTTTGAGCTGGGAGTTAAACAAGGAAGCAATACTAATTCCATAACAAAAAAATGACTAATTATAGACATCGATTATGGGATCTCATTGAAGGATTTGATGCCTTCAACATTCAGTTGATCCCTCGAAGAAAGAATCAAACTGCTGATTCTCTGGCACAAGCAGCTAGCACATTGCAACCTTTATCACTTTTGAGTTTGAAGAAGTTCATTGTGGAGCTCACCCCAGTACCCTTAGTGCCTAACAATGTCACTAATTTCTAGGTATTTGAAGATGAAAAACATATTCTTGATTTCATCACTAGCTGTGATGTGTTTTCTTCTCAAGTGATTGATGAGGCAGAGCCTCAAGAGGCAGAAATGGACCTAGAATGGGTCATCAACCTGAAAAATAAAACTATCCCAAGAGGCATGGTGCAATTAGAATGAATTTTTGATCTGGACAAGATAAAATATCAAGAGCAGCAAGCCAAAAGGGAGTCTCTCAGTAGCCAATGTGAAACATACAACATGGGAACCCAAGATGGTGTCAAAAATTTCTTTATTGGTAAGGTGTGCACTCCAGAGGAAAGGAGAGGAATTATTGATTCCTTGAACACTTATCAAGATGTGATAGCATGGAGTTATGATGACTTAAAGACATATGATACTTTAATCATTACACATACTCTTCCCCTGAAGTCAAATGTTAAGCCATGCAGGCAAAGACAAAGGCCAATTAATGCTCTATTTGAACCTATCATTTAGAAAGAGGTGCTGAAGTTGCTTTCAACATGGATCATATTCCCAGTAAGTCACTCAACATGGGTTGTAAACTTGGTTCCAGTAAGAAAGAAAAATGGATAAATCAGACTGTGTGTTGATTTCAGGAATCTCAACAGGGCATCAGAAAAAGACAATTATCCAGTCCCTTCATTGGATGAGGTACTTCAGATTGTCAACGGATCTTAGATGATGTCTTTTCTAGATGGGTACTTTGGGTACAACCAGATTATGGTCCAATATGAAGATAGGCACAAAACTACCTTTACTAGAAAATGGGGAACTTTTTCTTACAGAAGAATGCCCTTTGGATTAATCAATGTCAGAGCTACATTCCAGAGAGAAATGGATATTGCTTTCAAGGACATTATTGGTAAGTGCATAATTATCTACATGGATGATTTGACAATATTTTTGATGGTGAAAATGACAAAAACAACATAAAATAGAATATTTCTACTCTATTTCTCTTGAAAAAGAAAGACAACATATAGTAGCCTAACTTCCAAGGTCCTGGTCATTGGTTCTCAAATGTATGATGTCACTCAATTGACCAATGAAACTATAATATTCAAGGGGCCTTTGTTGGTGATAAGGAATACAAACTGTATTGGATTATCAATCTATGTTATTATTTAACATCCAGACATATATTTTTAACAATGAGTGTTTTTTAATAGATAAAAACCATAACATGATGTAATTCATAGAACAATCCATACCATTGCATGCATTCACAGTGCTTAGTTTAATCATCACAACCATTCATCAAAATTCCACAAGATTCAAAAGAAAACTTCCTCATTTGTTGACAATAATATAGATCAATAGACATATAACAATTCCATTCATAGATAATTTAATGGAATACTCCTTATAATCTAGTTTCCCCTATTGATTCACATCAAATAAGAAACATTTATGCAGAACAAACCCATTGACATATAGACTCATTATGGTTCATTAACCTCATCCAAGAAGTTCAATTCCAACATAAAACTATATAAAAACTGTATATAAATTTAACATGAACTTTTAAAAGTATCTTTTGCTCAAAGCTATAAAAATCCTATCTGCTATCATCAGGTGGCTAATTCTACTTTCATTAGCCGACCTTTACAATATGGAGCTCAAAAGTACATATAGACATGTTATGCATAAATCCCTCTCAATCAAAAATTGAGATCCACTAATCAAGGAACCACAACTGCATCTAGAAACCAGACTGGTTGATCTTCAGTTCAAAAGTTGATTGCCTTGTTGTGAAAAATATGATGCCCAAAAAGAGACAGGACTGGCTGATGAAAACCTTCAGTTCAAAGGTTGATTGCCCTATGAAGTAGGAGAGAAAAGTGGAAGTCATGTGCCCAAAATAGATCATTTTTTTGCCAACTCACTCCTGCATAGTTTTCTTAAGAAGATATTCATCATAACTGGAGAACACTTATTGAAGGATATCCACATTAGGCCCATCAATCCAATTGTCTTAAAATTTAATTATTTTCAACTCTGTTGAGGAAAATCCTTCATATCTTTTAATTTGGTCAATTCCCTCTTGGCAGCTTTCACCTCTTCTTTAATATCCATTAGTCTATCCAACAATAAGTCCTCTCCATTTTCCTCTTTCTGCATGACCTCCTGGAATCTGTTGTTCCATTTCTCCTTCAATTGATCCAAAGGCATGCCTTCTTTAACCGGTATGTCTACTTTGACCAAAAAAGCCACTACAGCTTCTAGTTCATCAAGTTGCTCATTCAAGTCCTTACTAGCATCTTGAATTTCATTCCTATGTTTATATATGAAATTAGACCTAAACCGGATTATGTTTGAGGCTCTTTCCAAGAAATTTGCATTATCTTCTTTGAGGATTGATTGCTCTAGAAGAGTTGACTTTGGCAGCTTACTAATATCTTTTATTTTCTGAACATACCCCCTATACTCCTCCTGTTCTCCTAAGGTTTCAGTGTGATGACCCATTTATTCTATCAACTCAAGTGTTGTTTTATGAATTTCAAAACTATTTACCAGCACTTCACCTGCCTCCTGGTTAAGTTTATCAATCCATCTATCCAGCATCCTAGACTTACTCCTCATTTATACTAAACCATCACCTTCCCTTTTTTTGAGTAAGACTAGCGTTTCCAAGGCAAAAACTTGTTGTGACCTGGGAGTGGAAATGTCTCTTAAGAAATTATGCAGTTGATCCAATTGAGCCTTAAGCTCATCCTTTCTTTGCTTATGTTTGATCATTATGGACTTTGTGTATGAAGCTACAACATCAATTAGATTCATCTATTGATTCCTTGTAGGCCTCCCCAAATTGACTGTACCCAATTGATAATTAGTCACTTGCATATTTCCTCTATCCTTGTCCACCACTAGAATTTCCCATTCTACAATGATCTCTTCTGCCTCCATGAGCCTTGTGGAATGAAGAACTCTGGACTTTTTCTTTGAACTCTCCTTTTCTATCTCCTTCACCATTTCTTCCCAATTAAGAGGTTGTGGTGGATCTATTTTCTTCTTCTCAAGATCCATCTTTAACCATGTAGGAGCAATAGGAGTGGTAGCCATCATTGTAGGGGAAGAGGCAACAATTGTAGAAGATAGTGGCTGCAATAAAGTAGCTTTAGGTGGAGAATCAACCTCCTGCACATTTTTCTTCTCCTTTTCCGCATTCTCTTGTGCAACCCTCTCGACCTCTTCCTTATCCTTATGCTCCTACAACCTTTTATCTTCTCACTTCTTTTTCAAATGATCTTCCTCTAACCTCTTCTCTTGAAGCAATTTATCTCTTTCTCCCTCCAAGTCTTTGAGCTTGTCCCATGCTTCCTTTTCCTTTTGTTGTTGCTTAGCAAGCTCTTCAACATCTTTTTTCTTTTTCAAGAATTCTTCTTCCTCCCTTTTCTTGTATGATTCCTCAACAATCTTAAATTTAGCTTCAAGAGCTTCCTTTTCTCTTCTTTGTCTTTCCTTTTCTTCTTCAAGATCATGAATATTTTGCAACATCTCCAACTTGTCATTCTCCTCCTTTACTTTCAGCTCCTGCTCCCTTTGCTACTACTTGGCCAACTCATCAACTTTCTATTTGGCCTCTAATTTCTATTGTTGGAGTAATGCATCAGCCTGTGCCTTTGCATCCATTTCCTTTTGCTTTGCCAATGCTTCAGCTTGTGCCTTGGCATCTATTTCTTGTTGTTTTTTCAATGTTTCAACTTGTGCCTTTGCATCTGATGCTCTCTTAGCCTCTTCAAAAAATTCCCATTGGTCCTCTTCTATCAAAAAATGCTCTACTTCATCAAGAGGAATCTCCTCTAGTGTCTCCTTATCTAACAGAGTACCCTTAGAGTTTGTCCCTATATCATGGATTTCTACCTCAACTTCCTTTCAATTTAATGTTTCAACTTCCTTATGAAGGGTTCCCCTAGGCATTTCTCCACCTAGTTGCTCTGTAGGAGGGAGTTGAGTAGGAAACTCACCCACAACTGATGTTGAGGTCACAAGTCCTATTGGGACTTCTTCTTCATGTGCTTCAAGTAAATATTGAGCCAGAACTTCAAGTTCAAACTCGTCTATGTTAGGAGGGTAGAATTCCAAGGGTTCCTTAGGAGGAATTATCCTCTTCTTTCTCTTTTACCCTTGAGTGGTACTTTCACCTTTTCTTTCTTGGAAGTTTGACCCATAGGCTCCTTGATTCTTAGCATGACCTATTGGATGCTTCTATCCAACACTGGTCTTGCTATCTGCTTAATATGCATTGTCTCCTCTACACCCTGATCTACAAGATATAAGCTCTTGGTACCTATATTATGTCCCTCATATAGGGGATGCAAGACCACCCCATCATCTAATAGTATTTCAGGAATGTCCACCTTGACCCCATACTCCACCATGAGTGGGATCCTTTCATAATTCCTTTTCCTCAAGTCATATTCATCATGAAGATCACTCCATAAGTCCTCCAAAAGATTGAAATGTTTATTAAAAATAGAAGAAAACAAAGCGTTCATCTTCTTCTTTGGGTCAAAGTGTTTCCTAGCAGCGTACAAGCATAATTGCAGATGAATCAATTCATTGCAAACAACTTTTTCTACCACAAGGTATGGACAACTATATTCACCCAGCTTCATGGGGAACTTATGACAACTGGGCTTATGCTTTATACAAAATTTAGCATTAACCCCCAAGGCTTGATAAAAAAAATCCATTAAAACCATCATGTTGCTGCAACATCTAGGGAGTAGGTGAGGGTGGCCATCAAATCTAGCCAACCTGAAATAAGTAAACTTGGGGTATTGGATAAACCAGTATCCCCACTCTGTGATGAATGCCATGGCCTCCTGGCTCAATCTATATCCTGCATCTCCCATAAGCTGGTTAATAATGACATATAAAAATGCGTCATTAACCCTTCTGTAATGCGGTTCAAAAGTCTACAAGGTGAGCTGATCATAATGAGTCCATACCTCGTTCGGTCCATCAGCTTCTCCCAAAATGCCCACTTTGTTTAAACCTAGAAAAATGCCTCTCCTTGCTTCTGCATAAATGACATAAGAGGTCATAAATAAACTCTTGGTTTCTCTCACTCTAATCATTTGGTTGTGTATGCTTTCAGACACAATCATGGGCCAATCAAATTATTTCCTGCCATCTCAGATTATCTAAATGAATGGGAAAATCCATTCTTTAAAGTGATGAGCATCCCTTTTTCCAAATACTCTGGATAACATCATTATTATGTCGCCAATCTCCTTGTAGAATTTTTCCCTCTTAGGTTGATTTGGAAGCTTAACTAGGGAATTTTTCTCAGTTCTCATCCATTTCTTATTTAAATGAGTTTTGTTGGCTTCCTTATGATTACTATACATTTTCAAAGCCTCCACCTCATTTAGTTACCTAGGATTCCTTGGATTGGGCACATTGAACATAAAATGAAACATTTGAGGACTTAAATCAATGATGACATTACCCTACAAATCCATAGACTGTCTAGTAGTAGGATTATACGTTCCAACTAGTGTCATTATTAATTCAGGGCATTGGATTGACAGAGGAAATACAGTGATATGAGCCAAGACAGATTCAACTATTCTTTGGGTCCTCCCTGTTACCTCTTCATCAAATGTTTCAATGTACAATTATTTGCAATGGAAAGAACCCAAGTTGGTATCAGTTATGTCTGCCAAATCATAATCCACTTTACTGGTAGTGATGGCAAGAACCCGATGATTATACCTCAAGGTATAAGGGATTTGTTTTGGCTTAGCCTTTTTAGGCTTTTCTCCTAGTTTTGAAGTTTCTTCAAGTTGAATCCTTTGAGAAGCCTCACCTGATGCTCCTAACATCCTTTAATTTTTGCAACAAAAACCCAAGATTAGATCCACAAAAAGTATAAAAAACCAGGTCAGAGATCTTACCCTTCATATACACCGGAGGCAGGACCAGGCAAAATACATCCCTAAAAAGCTTTTTTTAAAACACCGTCGAGGGTGGGACCAAAATGGACATTGAAATCACAATAAACCATATAGTGGGATCAGAGATGGAGTTAGAATGGTAATTGGGATCAGGATCGAAATGGAAGTCAAACTTGGTATAATGAAGAAGTTTCAATCTTATATCTTGTTTGCTTCCTCTTCTGACAAAGTGAAAGATATTTTAATAATTTATAATCTATCTGAAGTGGGATTAGAGAGGGATCTGACATCCATTGCAAACCAAGGTTTGAGAATGAAATCAATCTCGGATCCAACCCCAGTTAAAAACAACCATGACATTATTAGAAATTTCAATAGGTGAACGAATGACATCATAGCCTAAAAATGAGGTCATCTAACAAAATGAGAAGGCTTAAAATAACAATATGAAACCATCCCCATACAAGCGAGAGGAAACCCAACAAGTAGGACATAATTTTGTTTAAAACTAATCAGAGATGGGAAAAAACCCTAGTTTATAGAAAAACCCTCACTTAAACATTTAGGGAACAACTTAACCCTACTTGAAATCAACAAGCCAATACGCAAAAGGACCGTCAGGTATAGATCGAAGAACACCATATAACCATGTAGCAGATGATCGACACCCTAAAAATCCAGGGCACAATGGTACGAGTGTGAAGAAAAATGCGAAAACGACCATTGCAAAGTAAAAACAAATGAGGAAATGACAAACAACAAATAAAATAAACATAAAAGATGAACCGAAGACTAGGAAAACAAAGCAAAACAAAAAGAGAAGAAAAAAAAAGCAAACAACAAGGATTTGAAAGGAAAGAGCTATGAACCCCATGAAGAACAACAAACCAAACAAAACACTACGAACGATAGCAAATAAAACGAAGAACAAAAACCCTACCTCGAAATGAAATCCAACTGGATGGCCTTTGATGTGAATCTTGCACGCTAAATGCTTTTCCCTCAATTGAATCATGCTCCCAAATGGTCTACCACAACTTTGGTTCAATTTTACTTGTTAAATAGTGATAATAACCAATGAGTTAACCTTAATTAAGGTTAAAATCCAATTTCAAACGTAAGAGGTGCCTACAATTAATTCCATTAATGTGGCAGGTCGAACATGGAATCACGGAGGGAACAGGCACAAGACTATGGTGCGACCGAAGTAAAGTCAAACAACAACAAGAAAGGCATGAGTGGAGACGAAATGAGAACCAGGTTTGGAAACTTTGTCCAAGTTTTTAGTTTGGTTCCGATTCCGGTTTCGGTTCCAACAACAATGAATAAAAAGAAACAAAGAACCAAAAATAAGACATTGAGATAAAAACAAGGTAAATAAAATCGATCCTAAGTCCAAACAAACAAAACAAAAGGGCATAGGTGGAGGTGCAATAGAAACGGGTTTCGAACTTTGTTCAAATCCAAAACTTAATATCCATTCTAACTCTAGCTCTGCAAAAGAAAAACAAGACAAAACAAAGAGACCAAACCAAGAGACAAGCATGATCGAAATTGGGAATGGAGTCAGGGAATGAAACTCAAAATAAGTTTCAAATCCCGATTCTGATCCGGTTCTAGTTCTGCAAAAGAAAACAAAGAAAAAAAAGTGTTGGAAGAAATAAAAACTCCAAAATTTGTTGAAAAACAACCAAGGACCAAAAAAAGAAGAGGGGGACCCATTTTGACCAAGGAAAATTATGGGGTGGTTATGCAAGGCATGACAAGTCTTTTCCAAGAGGAGAGGGGATCACATTGTTGATTTATGGAAAGTATTCCAGAGGTGCAAGGAGTTTGGAATGTCACTTAATCCAAAGAAATGCATCTTTGGAGTCACTAAGGGAAAGTTGTGAAGACATGTCATTTTAGAACAGGGTATTGCCATTGATCCAGAATGGGTAGAGGCTATACTAAAAATTCAGCTTCTTGCAAGCACAAAGGAAATGAAATCATTCTTTGGGAAAATTAACTTTGTTAGAAAGTTTATCACTAGATTTGCAGAAATAGTGAAGCCATTGAATGCCATGTTGAAACAAGAAGAAAAGGTCAAATGGAGTGCAGAAGCTAGGGAGGAATTCACAGAGATTAAGAGAGCTATTGTTGAGGCTCGAGTACTGATAAGTCTGGACTATGCCAAGCCCTTTTTCATATACTCATTTTCTTCTGATCACTCTTGTATTGGAATGCTAACTCAAAAATACGATCAAGGGAATGAACATACCATAGCTTTTATGAGTGCTCCTCTAAAAGATGCAGAAATAAGATACCCCAATGTGGAAAAGCACGCCTATGCCCTTGTCTAAACTATGAAGAAGTTTAAACACTATATACTGAGAAATAAGGTCTTTGTCATAGTGCCTGATCCTATAGTTAAGCAGTTGTTGATGCATAATGGATTGGAAGAATGTAGAGCCAAGTGGGTGACCATGTTACAAGAGTATGATATTAAGATCCAACCCATGAAACTGGTGAGAGGGAAAGGACTGACACAAACAATGGCTGAGATGGGCCCTGACCTCACAGCTCAACAATATCACCTCCAAGAAGTTTCTCTAGGAGATTGGTATGATGAAATTATCTACTACCTGTTGAACCAGCAGTGTCCTAAATACCTTAATGTAGTACAAAGGAGAGCTTTGCATTTTAAAAGTGGTAGTTTTATGATAAAGGGAGCTATCTTGTACAAGAGAAATCATGAGGGGGTTTATTTGAGATGCCTAGGAAAGGAAGAAGCTGGGAGAGTGATGACTAAATTTCATGACAGATATGGCATAGGCCATGGCTCGACACCTTCTACTACAAATCAGATCGTAAGGGTAGGCTATTATTGGCTTAACTTGTTCAAAGACACACATAACCATGTGAGGACCTACCATGTATGTTAGACTGCAACAAGTAGGGAGAAGTATGAAACCCTTCCACTTCAACCTGTTATAGAGGTAAAACCATTTGCAAAATGGGGAATGGACTTCATAGGTCCAATCAATCCACCTTCATCTACAGGCCATAGCTATATTCTTACTATAACTAATTACTTTACTAGATGGACAAAGGCTCTTGCATACAAACAGTGCACTTCAAAAGTGGTAACCAATTTCATTGAGTTAGGTATCATTAATCGCTTCAGTTGTCCATTAGCTCTAGTTTGTGATAATGGTACTACATTTGCATCATTAAATTTTTCTAACTGGGCTTATGATCATGTAATTTCTATGAAATTTGCATCTAATTACTACCCATTGGGTAATGGTCTTGCTAAGTCTTCCAATAAGAACCTATTGAAAGTCATCCAAAAGCTGTTAGAGAAGAACCCTAAGGATTAGCACACCCAGCTTAGATTTTCTCTCTGGGTAGATCATACCAGACAAAAAAAATCACTAGGAACCTCTCCTTATCACTTAGTGTATGGTTTGGAACTTGTATTTCCCATCGAGCTGAAGATCTCTACCTTGCAATTTATCATAAATATTATGATGGATAAGATAAGCATGAAGCTCGCTTAACTGAACTATTACACCTTGAGGAGACAAGAGATGAAGCCTTATAAAACTTTTCCAAACATCTGGGTGTAGTGAAGAGGTGGTTTGTAGCATTATTTCCAGTCCTGAGTTGTTTACAACACTTTCTCTGTACATATGTAGATAAGGTTCCCTTTTTGTTGTTTTGTTTTTTCTTTGGTTAGATTAGAGTTTCCTTTTTATTTTTATTTTTCTTTTGGTTAGGGTAGGTTTGCTTCGGTTGGTTTTGTTTTTTTCTCTACTCCTGCTTTGGGTTTTCTTGCTTTCTTCTAGGCTTGTTGCATCAGTATGGTCAGCTGCTTGCCTGGGGCCATTCTAGGAATTTCTTTTACAAACTCCAATCATCTTTTCAAAGTTAGTTTGTGGATTTCCTTTGTTTGATGTTGCATATTCTTGGAATTAAAATCACTTGATTAAGTCAAATTCTGAAATGTATTTGGGTCTCATACATACACACAAATCTTAAGGTTTCCAAGGTTGCATATGGTCCTTCTGAGGTCTGATTAGGTGAAAAATCTTATATTCTTCTCCAGTGCCATTGTGGTTCTATCCCTTAGTGCGGGCTTCATTGCTTGCAAGGTGAAAAAGAAAGTTTAAAAGATCTCAAAGAGAATATCAAAAAATAATGTTGAAAATAAAAAGAAATGGTCACTTTATCAAGGGTATCCTAGTATCTCTACCAGGGCTATGGACACCTAGCTGGTAGTAGAGCTATTCTAGAGAGGGTCACAGTGATAACCTCGTTGGGGCTATGGATTCCTGACTGGAAGCGAGGATCTATCCGGGTTGCTTTTGGAGTTGGAATCCTTATGTAGCCCTATCAGACTAAGTTTGGTCTCTATTGCCACTAAGGAAAAAATAAATGAATGCATATGCACACACTTTGAATCTGGTATAGGAAAGGTTTTCTTATTTGTGATTTTTGAAACCTTGTCCATAGGTAGCCTGATCCATCCATATCAAGTCTACGTAACCAAAGATTCTGGGTTGATTCTAGTTTGTCATTGAAATGCTCTGAAGCATTTCCCCAACAGAGTCACCATTTGTTGTGTAGTTTTGCACACACGCCCCACTAAAAGTAGGGACCCTCTTTTTCCTGGCCTTTTGGCTCTTTTCTGTGGCCTTGCCCTTTCTTAAGCTTGTCTTTGAAAATCTTGATTTTTTTCCTTCTTGTGTGTTTTGGTCCTTTGGTCCTAGTTTTGTGCTACTTTGCAATGTTCCTTGATGCCTATCTTGCTTGTAAAGTGCCCCTATTATTCTAACACTTTGAAAATTCTAGGTCTTTTGGATAATTTCAAGTTTTTCCCTATTTTTGGGAATTTTCCCTTTGGGCGGATTTCCTCAGTTGCCTGGAAAACCTGATGGGGCTGGTTCTACACTATCTTTGGGGATTTTGGTGCTTCACGGATTTCCATCTCCCCGGGTTTTTTCTGAATTTTCCTTCACCTCTTCGTTTTCCTAGTTTGCGCTTTTTTGGCTGGTTCTGCGCTGTCTTCGAGGATTTTTGTGCTTCGCATATTTCTATTTCCCTAGGTTTTTTCTGACTTTTCCTTCGTTCCTTTGTTTCCCCGATTTGCATCTTTGGGGTTGTTTACCTCGATACCATGACAACTTTGCATCTGGGTCACGGTTGGATGGTTTTGGTTGTTATGGGGGCATCAAGAGGTCAGACTATTAGTCAACGGTGTGTGAATTATGTTGACTTTGTAAGAATATGTTGCCTTGGGAAAATCTCGATAGTCCGTCCCTGCTTCATTTTTCCAAAATGTGCTAAGTAGTCCTGGTTTCGGCAATTTCCATCACTATCGAATTTTTCTGAAATTTGTTATTTGTCAAAGACTAAGAGGATTCATGGCCTAGTTGTTTATAGTTCAACATTGCATGATGGATTTAAATAATTTAATGGTATGTGTAGACATTCTTGGAGTTTTGACTAGTGAGTGATTGGCCTTTTGGTGATTTATGTGCTTCCCTCGCCTAAATCCGCCTGGCCCGAAATTTCTTGAAATTCCTTCCTGACTTGAATTCCACGGAGGGGTGAAAATATCGAACTTTGATAGGGTTGTTTTAATGAAGTTTTAATTGATTTTGGTGGATGTTTTGGATCTCTCTGGTGATTAGCATGTTGTTAATGATTGATTAACACAGATTTTTGATGCTAGAATGAATGTTAATGGTGGTCATTTTGAATGCAGGTTGGATCAAGCAGGTTGTTGCGATCGAGGCAAAGGGAAGAAGTGGATGTACGTTGAATATTTGTGGGATTTGTGAGATTGCATCCAGGTACATTTTGTGGTTGCGGGCAGGTGAAACTCGCTTGTATGCGGCTGGGTCGACGCGCTCATGGGCCATTTGTCTAAGTTGGGCGTGACATGGAGGGTTCAAGCTGATTTGACTCGATCAGAGTCATTGGAGAGGCCCAACTTGGCTGTTGGTTGGTGACTCGTATTCACACTCATAATGCACATGTTTCCCTTCTTCTGCTTTGTGCCGGTGGGACATTAATGGCAAAGGGACCTGCGGGCTTTGATCGATCTGAATTAGGATTTGTAGAGATCCTAGACTGATCTGAAGGGGTGCCTCATGCATTCATTGTTTGTTGGTGATTTATTGTGAGTTGTGTGGGCTGATTGGGTTGGTGGCCAACTTTCTCTCTAACCCTAGCTCGGGCCAGCATGGGCAAGATTTCTATAAGTATGGTATTTTTCCTCATTTGTAAGGGTTAGAAAGTTAGAAGGTTAGAGAACAAAGTTAGATAGAGTTAGTTAGATAGAGAGAAAATTA
The DNA here is from genome assembly GCA_007115665.2 of Sequoiadendron giganteum. Classification (NCBI taxonomy): domain Eukaryota; kingdom Viridiplantae; phylum Streptophyta; class Pinopsida; order Cupressales; family Cupressaceae; genus Sequoiadendron; species Sequoiadendron giganteum. The sequence continues at coordinate 304,770,264 of CM021109.1, forward strand.
TTTGTTAAATAGTTGGTTGAAAGTTAGAAGACTAGATCTTGTAAGTAGATTAGCAAGTAGAGCAGGAAGTTAGAATCAGGAGATAGTCATATTTCAAGTAAATGTTGTAACACAAAATATCAGAATTGCTGCTATTACTAGTGATTTAATACAAGTGAAGACATTATGTTGTTATTGGTGTCTTCTTTGCACTAATTTTTCTTGCATGGTTCTTGTTCTATCTTTGAAATTGCTCAGAAATATCTAAATGCATTTTAGGTTTAGAGTAAATAATTTATTGGTGCTTTTGATTTAATTCTTGGAGTGTTGTAGCAATCTCTGGTTCATACTTTGGGCAGTTTCTTGATTGTGGGACTACTGTGCAAGGTCAATCTATACCTATTATTGATGTGCTTAGTTCAATTGTGGGAATTTATCTAGTTCTATTGAATGAATGTCCATGATTTGAAAATATTTAATTCCTTAGAAGATTGCATTGTTTCTGTGAGGTTGCAGGTATAACCTGAGTTAAATAGAAATTAGTTTTTAAGGGATTGGCCCATTCCAAGTATTTCATCATTAGTATTGTTGATTTTAGGAGTAACATTAATCTTAGGATTTCTAAGACCCTTATCTTTTGTTATTTCTTTGAACTTTGGTTAGAACCAAGAATTTGATTATCATTTTGTTATAAAATATGATAAGTTTAGAGCTTCCAACATTTGTTTTGTAAGGTCCCTTTGTGATTACCAACATTTTCATATTTATCACTAAGTGGTTTCACTGCATTGTCATGACCTAACACTCGAGAGACCTTGGGGTTATCACTTTTCTCATAGAGATCAAAATATCCCCTCTATAATAACCTCTATCAGTTTTCACTATCTCATAGGCATTTTCCCGTGGTGGTGAATTTTCACTCGAGGAAAAAGTTGTCAAATGCAAGTAGTGCAAAGTTGCAAAGTGGTACAACTTTTTTTCTACAACTCATGTGATCAAAAAAAATATTTTGATGCATCTGGATGGGTATTTTTACACTAGGCATGGTCTTCTTTCTCACCCAAACACACTGAATCGCTTTGAGCTACATTCAACCGACATAATCCCTTATGAGTCCAAAGTGCAAAATGGGTGCAATCCTCAGCATGTTACTTGAATAATGTGAGGCTTAGAAAATTATCATCTAAGCATATGAGATCATGTTGGTCCTCTCTATAATAACCTCTCTCGGTTTTCACTATCTCAGAGACATTTTCCCTTGGTGGCGAATTTTCACTTGGGGAAAAATTTGTCAAATGCAAGTAGTGCAAAGTTGCAAAGTGGTGTAACTTTCATTCTGACTCTCATGTGACCAAAAAAATATCCCAACACATCTGGTTGAGTGTGTTTATGCTAGGCATGGTACTCTTTTACACCCAAACATGCAGAATCGCTCCGAGCTACAGTCAACCGACTAAATCCCTTATGAGTTCAAAGTGCAAAATGGCTACAATCTTCAACATGCTATTAATCAAATACCGTGATGCTTAGAAACTTATTGTTTAATTTTGTGTGATCACGTTGGCCCCTCTACAATAACCTCTCTCAATTTTTTCTATCTTAGAGGTGTTTTCCCGTGGTGGTGAGTTTTCACTTGGGGAAAAAGTTGTCAAATGTAAGTAGTGTAAAGTTGCAAAGTGGTGCAAACTTTGTTCTGCAACTCATGTGACCAAAAAAATATTCTAACACATCTAGGTGGGTACCTTTATGCTAGGCATGGTCCTCTTTCACACCCAAATATGTTGAATCACTCTAAGCTACATTCAACTGATAGAATCCCTTATAAGTCCAAAGTGCAAAATGGCTGCAATCCTGACCATGTTGTTACTCAGATACTATGACACTTAAAAACTTCTCATTAAATCCTATGGGATCATATTGGGCCCCTCTACAATAACCTCTCTCAATTTTTTCTATCTTGGAGGTGTTTTTTTGTGGTGGAAAATTTTCACTTGGGGAAAAAGTTGTCAATTGCAAGTAGTGTAAAGTTACAAAGTGGTGCAACTTTCATTTTGCAACGCGTTTGACCAAATGAACTATTCCAATGCATCTGAGTGGGTATTTTTACACTATGCATGATCCTCTTTCACACCCAAACATTCTGAATCACACTGAGCTATGTTCAATTGACTAAATCCCTTAAGAGTCCAAAGTGCAAAATGGATGCAATCTTCGATGAGATGTTACTTAGACACTGTGACACTTATAAATTTATCATTTGAGGCTATGAGATTGTATTGGGACCCTCTACAATAACCTCTCTTTTTTTTTTCTATCTCATAGGTATTTTCCTGTGGTGGTGACTTTTCGCTTGGGGAAAAATTTGTCAAATGAAAGGAGTGCAAAGTTGCAAAGTGGTGCAACTTTTATTTTGCAACTCATGTGACCAAATGAACTATTCCGACACATCCGAGTGGGTACGTTTACGCTATACATGGTCCTCTTTCGCACCCAAACATGATAAATCACTTCGAGCTATTTTCAACTAGTTGAATCCCTTAAGATTTCGAACTGCAGTTGTTGTCATTGAATAGTGCACCCTTGTTGAGATGCAAAACTCATCCTACTAGTGAAACATTAGATTTGAATATTCAATATCCATGACATATGGTTTTTTGTGCTCTAGATTTATAAAACGTGATGTGGAAATAGTTATAGGACCATGTTTCCCAATTATTTGTCATGTTATTTCACACATAGAAAATGGAAGGAGGTTTTTTAACTTATTTAAATGATAAATATGGGAGAAATATGATAACTACACATGGGTGATGCACCCAAAAATCAAGTTTATATTGTTGTTCATACACATCTAATATCTTTAGAATATCATTAAAATTGAATTGTGCATTTATTTCATTGAACAAGATGTCAAGTGTTGTGATATTAGTAGATGAAAATAAATTTTGTTGGCTGGATAAAAAACTATCATGTGTTTTGATACACATTCATACAATCTCATGGAGGTATATATATTCCCGTAAGGTTTGAAACATCCACTTGTTCTATAGATACAAATGAAATGATTGCTAAGCTTTAGAATCAAAATCACTAGTTGTTGGATGCTAGCCTCAGCCATGAATTAAAAGAAATAAATTTTGCTACGATATTTTTTATGGGAAGGAGCTCTTACAGTTCATTTGAAATCTTTTGGTGTTAAAGTCCTTGCCACTAGACAATAATAGAACTCAAGAATCATGCAACATACACATAAATACATAAAGTATATACATGAATCATGAAGAATACACATGAACATATGAATTATACATTGGAGGCATGAGGTGTACATGTGAATACATGCAATATACATGAAGTATACATGTGAATAAGTGAAGCACAAGTAATTGAAGCATTGCAAAGGATACAAACCACCAGGAATGGAACTTTCTTACATAATACACATTAGATGGAGCTTATTGGGAAATCGATAGTAATTAATTAAGCATTATATGTAAACAAAATCCATGCCTACAACATTCAAGCATACAATTTACACAATACACGTGATAACATCATTCAAGAATGGAAGTAGAAAAATAACATTTTCTTTAATCAAAAAGTTGTAAGGCTATACACTAATATATATTGATAAAATTATATATAATATATCAAAAAAATTCATACATGCTTAGTACAAAATAGTCACATGGACATAAAATGTCACATATATATTGATAGTAAAAAACTTATGTTTCAAAATGCCACATAGGCATACAACAAATGACCCTAATACATAGTCATTTTCCTTAAGGGGAAGGAAAAACATCCTATGTTGCCTTCAAAATTTGGCTAGATGGAGTGCATGTTGGTTCTCTTATCGTTCAAACATGCTCACTAGTCCTCCTCTCTTCACTCTAGACCTTCAATTGATACAATGAAAATTAAAGATGTTAATACATAGATATTGAATTTTGGAATGACATATACAAAAATATAATCACTTACTACATACATATAGTCATCATGCATATTTAAAACATTACCATGTCCATGATCTAGAGTGACAACCACCTATAGCAACCATAAAGATAGAAATTAAACTACATAAAAGTATCATGAAATTTTTCTATAATAGACCATAAAAGAGAAAATATAATTTCAAATCGACTAATCTATTGCATACCTCTCTCAAAGGATCATAACTGGCTATTTCTAAAACTCCATGGTCCATCATGCCACCAACATCACCAGGGTTGTCTGATGTCAACAACTGTAAATGAAAAAAACATATCTAACAGTAATATAAAGAAGTCAAGGTAGTCCCTTTATAACTATCATAAATGAAAGAGTAAATGGTTGCCCTCAGTTGAGACTACAGTATAGCGCTTATAAATCATAGAATGGTCAAAGTACTAAGTCCATTGGGATAGTAAAAACTCTTGAAAATGCCAAATTTCAGTGTTCGTTGAGATTCATATTACATATTTTGATGAAGTCATGTTAATGAGGGCATGTTGTCAACATAGTGATAATTCCACAATGAAGTTCACATGAATGAAGTGAGGATTACTATGTTACTAGCATATTTCAAAGGGATAATGGAACACACGATGAATTAGGACATGTCTAGGGTTTTACTATATCACATGAATTTGGTTGTTGAGGTGTGCAACAATAATGGAGAAGACAACTTTGTTCAATAATGAGTGGAAGGAAATATTTCTTCTAACAGTGTATCGGATAAAATTTGGATGGAGCTTCTATAGCATAGAAGGGATGAAGAGACATATGGTGAAATAATAGAGGGTACAATGGGATGGGAGTCGAATGTGATAATGGAACATGGGATGGACTAGAATAGATTAATGGGATGGGCTAGGATGGGATAAAAAATAATAACGTGAACTATTAGAGGTTAATGAGATGGGATTAGGAGGGAATAAAGGAACATAGGGTGAATTAGGGAAAGATAGTGGTACAAGACCAAGAGGGGATAATGGAACATAAGGTGAAATAAGAGAGGGTAATGGGATGGGAATATAAGGGGTTAATGGAACATAGGATGGACTAGTATAGATTGATGGGATGGGTTAGGATGGGATAAAAAAATATAGGGTGGGAAATTAGAGGTTAATGGGATGTGATTAGTAGGGAATAATGCAACATAGGGTGAATTAGGTGTCTAGGGTTTGACTATATTGCATGAAGTGCAAACTTGACCTGTGTGTAGTAATAATAGAGAAGAGTTATCTATGATGAAACATGGATAAATATGGTATAACATAGAATTGATAAAGTAACATAGGGTGGAACATAGGGGATCATGGAATATCTAGGGTGAAATAATAATGGGTACAATAAGATGGGAGTAGAAGGACATAATGACACATAGGATGGACTAGAAGATATTAGAGGGATGGGATAGGAGGGGATCATGGAAAATAGGGTAAAATATCAAATGTTAGTGGGATTAAGAAGGAATAAATGAACAAAAAGTGAATTAGGAGAAGATAATGTGCCACAATCAAGAGGGGATGATGGAACATAGAATGGAATAGTAGAGATTAATTGGATGAGCTAGGATGGGATAATAAAACATTTTTAAGGTGAACTATACTAGAGGTTAATGGAAAGTAATTAGGAGGGAATATTAGACCATAAAGTGAATTAGATGGTGTCTAAGGTTTGAATATAAGACATGAAGTGGGAACTTGAGGTGTGTAGTAATAATGTATTAGATATTTCATCAATAATGAGCAAAAAGGAAAGGTTTCTTGTAACGATATGTGTATAAGATGAAACATGGAGGAAGGTGGTATAATATATAAGATGTTAAAGATTAGGATATGTGATATAAAATGGTTAAAATATGCATGATGAAAGGAATGGAAGAATGAGATGGACTTTGAATGGTAAATATAATTAGGATCTCACAAGAACAACTAATGTTTGTGTTTCTCATCAATTTTTTAGATTTGTTTATGCAAAATTAAGAAAACTATCTAACATTGTTTTACAACACCATTAATGAATAAAGGCTACCTAAGTGAAAGTTGTTTGAATAAATGAATTGTGAGGTGTGGAGGTCGAAGGTCTACTAGGAAAGTGTTTGAAATCCAAAGAATTTTATGAGACAGACATTCAAATATAACATTCAACTGTTTAAATGCATTAGTAATATCTTTAATACTAGTTGCATACCTGTGGACTCAACATCGAGAAAGAATAAGGGTCTGTAGGAATGGAGCATGTCTCATGAACACTCTAACCCTAAAATTTCATCATATTGATTTTACTAATTTAGTTATTCTTAAATTTAAAAATATAATTTAATAAAAAAAAATTAAATGAACTTGCTAAATTTTACCTGAGTATCAATGCCAAATGTATTATTCAAAAATTCATCTATCATAGCCATCACCGTTGCAACTAATGTAGTCTATGTAATTGCATCCCAAGCACTCTGATAATTTTATGTGTAAACAACACCACAAGCACCACAATGGTGGGGCAAATCTCAGGGCATAAGTGTCTCCTCTACATCAGGCTCAACTAGAGGCCTCACACACTATATAATGGTCTGGACGAGTGTAATCGACTCCAACGTGCCCACCTCTACACTGTCCTTAACAATGGAAGGAATGATGAAATACTCCACCATGAGTTTGGTTAAGGGTCTCAGTACCAATTGTGGATTGCATCGTGCAATAGGTCTATCATGTGTGGAGCCCCCACCTCTACCCTGAAAGTCTAAGATGTTAAAATAATTTGGCATCTTATTGAGGACAAACTCACAATAGAGTTTCCTCAAAAATTATTGTGGAACCTCATGGTTATTGCATAGAGGTTGGTCAAATACCATCCACCACTGCTCCCAAAATTTATTTTTAATTAATTCATGGTGGAACCAATGGATGGGGAACCTCTTGCATGCATGAGACAAAGGTGTGTTGGTTCTTGGGTCTATAAATAGGGCACACAAGTCAACTTTGCTAATTTTTAGTTTTTTCACACTACATATGACAAACCACTAGCATAAAATTGTCTTATCTCATGCCTCTTATTAGACCAAAAAATTATTTTCTTTCTTATTTCTCCTACATGAGATACAATTGACTTCAATGATTCGGCAATCCCTCTCCTATAAGGGTGGGTTTTGACATGCGCGATTAATCTTCAATTAATTATTCAATGTCTCTTTTATTGTTTTCGATTTGATTTAGGATATTTTCTTTTGTTCCTTGAGGATGCCTATGAATTGATGGAGGGGTTTCAAGTTGTTCTTGTGTAGGAGGCTCTTCGTGAGGGGCTGATTGTGAATTATCAATGTTTGGAGGTGGAGATTCATTCCCTGAGAATTAGAACAAAGTTTTATTAAAATAACCCATTTCAATCTACATTCTAAATCAAATTCAAAATAAAAACAATAAAAATACATACCTCTTCACAATATTTGACCTCTTTGATGTGTTGGCGACATTCTCGTGAAGAATAGCAAGCTAAGAGTGCAAAAAATGGAAGAGATTTGGTGAGCATGAGTTACAGAGATGGAAACCTCCAAGCCAAGCCGTGGTGACCAGAAAAATTAAGTTAAAAATGCACTTTTTAATACATCTTTTCTATTTTGTGCACACCAAATGCTCTATTTTGACGTTTTTTTTCATTTTTTTCTAATTTGGCATCAAAATTGTGTCATAGATTGGTGCACTTACCCTCATTTATTGATGAATATATGTGATAAGATGAAGCTTATTTAGCTATACTTAAATTATTAAGGTAATATTCATAAGCTAGAACCATGTGAGCTTATAGGTTATTCCTAGGATTAAAGTATCTAGTGAAGGGATAACTTATGCATGAGAGATACCTAGTGGAACTAGCATAGTAAGTTTAAAGGGGAATAGGTTGTTCCTAGGATTGAAAATTACCTCATGAAGGAATTACCTATGTATAGTGTATAAATGATCTTGAGACAAACCAAACTAGGGAAGTGTATGTGATCTAGGATGAATTTTTATATGAAACTTTGGCCAAAGTAGTGTAATGTGTCATTGGTTACACTATAAATTTCATTGTGTTCATTTTATGTATGTTATTCCATGATTGATATACAAGATAGGATGTATATGATATACAAGATAGGATTTATATGATATACAAGATAGGATGTATTCAAATTCTATTCATGTAGGGCACAACATTGAGTTTAGATAGGATAAAATTTATGAGGTTATCAAACCAACTCCTTCTTTGAAGGGTAGGGCCATCTTTCCATATGAGGAAAGATGTGTGAGGGACCACATAAGATTATGTGGATGGAAGAAAATCTATTGAGTGATGCTTCTCCTCCATAATTGGAGACCAAGGTTTGGGGATGTTTGCGCTAGTATTGGGGACAACTAGGATGCTTGCAATAGAGAAAGAGGACATATAGAATGTATGCACCAATGCGGAAACATCCGGATCAATTGTGAATCTAGTGCCAAAGGAAGATCATAAGACCTATGTATATATCTTGTACCCATTTATATGGAAGTATGTAATTATGAATGTTTAACTTGAGTTCATTCAATATGAAACCTATATTATCAAAATATTTATGAAATTACAATGAAATGCAATGAAAGTTGGAATGGTGTTTGTTTCAAATATGCATGTAACTTACCTTATGTAAAAGAAAAAAATATTGCTATGTTATGGCATCATGGTTCATTCACTTTAAGTGAAAACTTCAAATTTTACTGATTAGAACACCGAGGTTGTTACATAAATACCTAGTCATTTCATCATTTGAAATCTAATAAGTCAAGAATTGGAAATATTGGTGTTCAAGCACTTTTAGAAGAAATTATTATCAAGTCAAGAGTAGTCTAGAGAAGAATTATTAAAATATTTCATTATCAAAGCATCATGTCAAGCTTTATGTGAGTGTGTTCATATTTATGTGTATATTTTGTTTGTAAGGACTAACACTTGTAAGTCTTCAAAGCAAGCCAAGTCTATTGCAATAAATCCTTGAGGAGATGTGCATGAATTAAGTCCTTCAAGGAAATTAGTTTTGAGTGGTGAGTTACATCTAATTGTTGATTCATCATTCATTTATCATTTAGCCTCTATCCCTCAAAAGGATAAGCTCTCTTTCATCAATTTTTCCATTACAGAGGTGGAAACACCAACATGGGGTTTGAACTTGAAAAAACCATATATGGTACAACCCTTCCTCTCTCTTTGAATTTTCAGGTTACAGATCTCAAAATTTATCTATCACTTTCCAAATTCGCTATTTAATATCAGAGTAATGCATTTTCATTTTTATCTAGTCATATCATTGTATCTCATTCAAAAATACATTTCAAACCCCTAAAAGAGTATAGATCAAGGGTTGATCGACTAACCTTTAAGGTTGCAAGTCAGACGTATGTTCTTTCTATCCCCAAATTCTAAATGATATGTTAGTGAAAGGTGACTAATCCTAAGTGAAGCCCTAGGGTTTCACTTTTCCAACATATCATTTTGGTGAACCCGACACATTAATTTTATAGACCTTCTAAAATTTTAAGCATATCATCTTAGATCTAATATTAGCATTGCATTGTTCATTTAGGCATTCATTATTACATCAAAAAACATAAAAATTCAAAAAATTGCATATCATATTGCATCATAAGTTGCAATAGGGTCAATTTTAGTCATCATACATCAGATCTACATCTCAATTACATTTATAAATCTGAATTAGGTCATATTAGATCTGAAATTAAATCTAGAAGTGTTCATTACATTCATTTAGGTATTTTGCATATAGTTCAAAAAGAGAGAAATTGCTTTGTTTTATTACAAAAAGACATAAAGATCACCATTTTTTAGATTTTTCATATTAGGATCAATCAATTGCCGCATTTTAGATCTGGAAATTGCATTTGGAATTGTATTTTATTGTTTGAACATTTTGAAAATTATTTGCATGCTTACATTTTATATTGCATAATCATAAATTGGACAAATTACAAAAAAATACTCACTGTCACACTTGCACAAGCACATAATAGAACCATTAAACATCATTATAGACATTAAAATTTTGAAATTAGCAAAACAAATTGCTAGACAAAGGTGCCCTGGTTGACATTATCAAGCTAGTTTTGGATCAAATTTTTACCAGACTTCTATCTTTGTGTTTTATGTGTGTTTTTTCTCTCTAATTTTGGATCATGTATGTTTTATTGTGATTGTTTTGCACCTTAGTGTTCATGGTGGGCATACCTAAGTGTTTTGGAACTCATATGAGCTTTACAACCTAGTGTCCTATTGCTAATACCCCTGTGATATGTAGTTACAAACTTATGACATCTTGCATTGTTACATTCATTGTGGATCCCAAGTCCTCCAACTCTTTCATGCAAGATATTATCAATACCCAACCTATTTTGGAATTTGTTCCTAATCCTATCATACCAATATAAAAAATTTCAATCAAACATTTTTATGGATGTTTAGACTTTTGTTGTCCATATTTGTAAAGATAAAATAAAACAATTAGACAAAGGTTTAGAGGGACTTCAAGACTAATTAAGCATTGAATCTTTGGCCAAACAAACAATTCCTATTATGGATAACCTTAGGAAATTGATCAATGATTCTCAAGGAATATAGGTTTATCATAGTCTAGCTCATATAGTAGATGTTGAAATCCCTACAATAGATAGTTGAGATCAAGCATTAGGATATACTCAAAACCAAGGAGGAAAAAAATCTCCCCCCCACCAAAACTATACCTTCTATTCCTACATTTACATTGCAAATTGTAGCTTCAACAATACAACACACCAATGGCCTAACTCTAATCTTAGGTCTTCTTGGTGGGAATCCTTATAGTTTTGGGGTATCACATGTAACACCTCAATATTCATCACCTCTCATAAAATTGCAACATTGTGGTCCACCAAGCACTTACACAATCCCATCATATTCACCAAAATATCAAAACATGTCAAACAATGATTCAATCATAAACCAAATTTTGCAAAAAGTGACACCAGTTAAATAACAAATTTCCACATTGAATCAAGCTCAAAATGGAAAATCAACACAGAGTAAGTGAACAAATGAGGGATAAAAAATGGGTCTTAAGTGGCTACTTTTTTCTAAAATTAGGAAATACTAACCTTGGATGAGAAATTGAAGATAGTTATACTCAAATTTTTAAGATGCAATAAAAACGAGCCTTATTGCTCTGAATCTACTTTCTAAACTACTTTTTTTTTTAAAATGGTAGAGATTAAGGGGTTCAAAAAGGGGACCACAAAACTTGGTCCTATTTTTTTTTAAAAACATAACATAGTGTCTAGTGTGGCCCCCCTAAAATGTTAACCATTTTTTAGTATTTTGAAAATCGCTTCAGTGAGAAATTATCTAACACCATGTAGTTTATCCCCAAATTTTTAGCTTATTTTTGATGAATATATGATTTTTTACTAATTTTTGAAGTGGAAACATCCTAAAAACAAAAATTTGAGTGTGCCCCCTCCTATTTTTTTTTAAAACTAATCAAAAATATTTTTTGAATATGTGTAGAATAGAGTCTAGTTTCCAAAAATGTAATTTATTTAAAATTTCAATGAACGGTTAAAATATAAAGTAAAAATACAAAACATTGGTTTTTGACAAAAAAATAAACCAACAAAATAAATTAAAGATGAAAATATTAACATAATCAAAATGTGAAAAAAAATATATGGTTAGATAGCTAAGAGAGAGCTTAAAATTACCTAGGTGTTTTTTTGACTTGACCTTGAAACACGTGCAGACTTGATGTGGAGCATGCTCGAGATAATGTGAACATTTTTAGAATCTAGAAAACACATCTTTGGGCATTGGAAAGTCAGTTCAAGCCTTTGGGTTGGAAGCCCAAGGCAAGTCCAATCCTTTGCCAAAGCGGAAAAAAACATAACCACATTATATTATTCTCACACTATTTGAATGCATTCACAAAATGTGAGTGTGTTATGTGAATGCATTCAAAGAACATGAGTGCATTATAAAATTCTCACGTTATGTGAATCATGCTTTCACAAAATGTCAGCATGTTATAATGCACTCATGTTATGTTATGCACTGAAATTTTTTCCTTCTCTTTTCTTTTTTGTTTCTTGTCTTTCTCTTTCAATGAAACTATATACATGAAATAAATGTTTATTTTAAGTTTACATTTACATATGGACATTTAATTTCTTATATTTTAAGTTATATTTCATGTATATATTTTTAGGTTGTTTGAGAGTTGTTTCGGATCTCTAAGAGTTATAATGTAAATAATAGTTTTTGGAACATCTTATAAGTTTTTAGGACTAGTCAAATTTTAGTAATCAACATGTCAAATTTCAGTAATCAACAAGTTGTATCATCTTTCTCTCTCCATCTCACTCATTATTTATCCCTTACACTCTAGGCCTCTCTCTCTCACTATCTCCATCCCTTTATCTGACTCTCTCTCTTGAGCTACAGAACTACCTCTCTCTCTCTCTCTCTCTCTCCCTCCCTCCTTCCCTCTCTCCCTCCCTCTCTACCTACCTCTCCCTCCATCACTCCCTATTATTCTCTCTATTTCTCTTTATCTCACCTCTCTCTCACCTACCACTCTCTCCCTTCATACCTCCCTACCTCTCTCACTCCTTCCCTCTCTAATCTCTCTCCCTCCCTCTCTCCTTCCCTATCTACTTCTCTATATCTCCCCTCTCCCTATCTCTACCTACTTCTCCCTCCATCACCCTCTCTCTCTCTCTCTCCCCCTTGCCCTATTTCTCTCACTCTCTCCTCTTTATCTCATTATTCTCTCTCTATCTCACACACACACACCTCTCTCTCCATCCCTCCCTCTCACTCTAGCCTTCTCTTTACCTTACCGTTTTATATATCACCCCCTCTCTCCCCCCTTATGTCCCTCCTCTCTCTCTCTCAACCCCCTCTCTCCTCCCTTCCTCCCTCCCTCCCTCTATATTTCTCTCTATCTCCCTCCCCCCCCCTCTCTCTCTCGTTCCCTCTCTAATTCTCTCTATCTCACTTCTATCTCGCTCTCCTTCTACCTCTATCTCTCTCTCTCTTTCTTTCTTTCTCCTTCCCTCTCTAATTCTATCTCACCTCTCTCTCTCTCTCTTGGTTCATTCTGTTAAGGATAGATTGGACACAAGGCCACACAAATATTTCATAAACAAACCAATTTACCTCAACCATTGATTTATAAATTACAAACATATTTTTATAAAATTATATAAGCATCTGTATGTACTATGGGCTTAGCAGAAGGAAGGAGATACTTTTGATATTAATTATTAAGAGAAGCATTTTGAAGTCTTTCTTAGAAATTATGTAAGCTTTTTATTCAGCAATTGACTAGGAGGAAGGGCGCCCACTCTTTAGTCGTCGATGAAGTGTAAATATTTATTTATTTTCTGTAGTGTATTTTTGTGTGTTATGATTTCAATTGATTATGTTTTGCATTACTACAATTCTGCATTTGATATGTGTTAATACTTTTCGTGTATTAATAATCTAAATTTTATTTCCATGTTGTAGAATTAATTGCTATGGTTTTCATGTCTGATATTTGTTGATTTAGTTTCTATTTTAGAATTTTCTATAATTTTTGTATAGTCCCCGTCACTTGAATAGGAAAGAACAGATCTTGTCACCAAAATTATTTTGATTTACAATAGGCTTATTTCCATAGGGTGCACTTCATATATACTTTTCTCACTACCTGCATCCCTTGTGAAGATTTCCACAATACCTTTCATGAGCTTACAATCCTCGGATTGACACTTAGATTGAGTTGAATCCAATTTATTCTATACCCCAATTTTGGCCATTTAGGAGAAATAATAGATAATCAAATAACCCCCTTCCAATATGAGATGGATATGGATAGTTTGAATCTTTTGGAGAAGATTCCAGAAGAAAATATGCAATTGTGGAGATTTGTGGAGTGATTTAGGGTTTACTATTACACAAAGAAGGGTTTTACTAGATTTATTGTTTGTCTATTGAATATGAATTAGGGTAGAATCAAAGGGATATATACCTATTATTTGTTGATTTCATTCACTTTTATGAATTTGGAGCAAGTAGAGTGAATTGAAGCAAATTCAAGAGTTCGAAGGTGGTTTGTGAAGAAAAGCATCCAAACCCTAGTTCTTGTTGAGCATGAAAAAGGTATTTTCCATTGTCTAAAGTTGAAATAGATTTTATATTTCAAAGAATTTGAATTCAATAGAAATGGATACATCTATAGTAGTGAATGTGAGTGAGAAACCCCAACCCAAATTCAAGAAATTTCCCATGAAAATATTTGAGAATGACCTGCTCGAAGATTTTTCGAGTATTCTATACATGGTTTTTGCTATAGAAGACACTATGGAATACATCCATGGGAAAATGGAAGAGTATAACCAGATAATATTCACAGACCTATGTAAGATCAATTGATTGGAGATGATTATAAAATAAAAGTTGAGTACAAAAACCTATTGAAGAAGAAACTATATGTCTAGCAATGGTTTCCATGCTTCATCTATGATAATGAAAATAATTATGTGATAATGGAATTAAGTAGAGTGTATGAAAAATTCATATGGATTGACATGCCTGGTTTTATATCTAAGTAATAAGGGAGATTACTAGAATTTGTGCCACCAGACCTGTACCGGTATTAAAATATGTAAAGAAAAAGGATTTGATGGAATTAACTGGAGCTACATTTGATCAAAGGGCTCTCACTATGAACACTATGCAAAACACAATAATAAGGTATGCAACTATGGTCATAGGATATAAGATATACTACACTAACAGAGAGAATTCTATGTCAGCTACAATAATTAATGTAGCCTATGAAATAATGGAAAAGGGAAAGGACTATAATTTGTGTGAGTTTCTCCAAAAAAAAATCTTTAAAAACTTAAAGAAAACTAAAGAGAAGAAATACCCCTTCAATTTTGGTTCTTTAGTAGTTTGTTTGCTATTTTACTTTTTGAGGGAGATTTCGAGAAGAATCAATGTCATATGGGATAAAATCAGACCAATATCCTATCAAATATTGGAATATATACATAGAATTAGTGATATAAAATCTCAAGATGAAGAAATTACTACATTCTTTGCAGTATTTCATAAGATAATACACAAAATGGAGAAGATCCCTATGTTTGCGATGGAGAAATATGAGAAGAATATCACATTTCTGGTCACAATAGATGAATGCATTATTGAGGCTATAGAACCCAAAAATACTTGGATTCTACCACTTATATATGAGATCAATGAAAATAAAGTAAATGGTTATGTTGGCATACTAGTGAAAATTCTTAAGGACCCTACACAAGAATGACATGGAACATGTGAGGAGAATTCCATGGAAGTGCATATGGAGCTAAAAAGGCCTAAAATAAAGAAGAAAGTGGAAAAGATGGTGGATGACTATTTTAAGGACAAGGGATTAATAGAAGAAAAAATATAGAAGACTAGAGAAAGAGCAGAGGGAGAAGCGAACACAACAAGTCGGTCCATTAGACCTTGAAGATCTAGAAGAAGTACTTCCACCATTCCTCATAGTGTTCAACAGCCTTCTGGATTAGTTTCTACCACCAATAAAACCAAGAGAACAAAAAATAGTGCTCCAATAATAGGGGAACCTTGGGTGAAGGAGGCCATAAGGCCTAAAAAGAGAAAGAAAATTGCTTCGAAAGCCCCTACTACCACTACATCAAAAATAAGAAAAGAGAGTTTTAAGAGAGAAGAACATGAGTGTGCTATTTGGAGAAGAAGAAGAGGATGAAGGTCCTCCATTGATTCTGAGAAGAGATGGTACAAAGACATAGATAATAGATATTGTTGATATCTCAGATGAAGAAGAGATTGAGAAGGAAAAGCAAGCCTTCGAGATACATATGCATAAGCAGATGAAGGAAAAGAAGAAAAAGAAATTAGGCATAGTTCACTAGTAGAATTTGATAAATAAATGATTATGTGACTAAAAATTTTAGTCACAACAACTAAAGATGACTAAATTCTACTAATTTTTTGCAACAAAACTATAAATGACTAATTTGATCATCGGGTTAAAAACATAGCTAAATAATTAGTCACATAAATAAAAATTAGACAATATGATATTAAAATGGATAAATAAAAAAATATTTCGAATTAAGAGAGTGGGTTGTATTATAATATATTATAATATAACTTAATATATTATATTATGTTGTATTATATTATAATATAACTTAATATATTATATTATGTTATATTATATTATAATATAATATAATATATATATTATATAGTATTATATTATTATTATATTATTATATTATTATAAATTATTATATAATATTATATTATAAAATAATATTATAATATGAGTATGTGCAAGATCATGATGGGCCAAAAAGTGGCGATATGATGGGTATGTGTAGAGTATGTGGCTGGTGACTTTTATTTTACCCAAAATTGATGAAACGAAAAGGGTTTTTAAAGGAGATTCTCATCTTTCCACCAATATAAATTATTCTTTACTTTGAATTTAATAAATAATTATTATTCTTTTTCTATTTGAATTACGACTAAAGTTCTGATTGATAGGCTAATTGAAAATATCTATAGCTTTCAAAAGTTATCACTTTTTTTGAATCTGAAATATGCATCACATTCTATGCTTCACATACTATAGGATTGAAAAACAAAAAAATGAATTTCATGAATTTTTGACCAAGTTAAGTTGGTCATATATACGAGTTTTTATATTTTTTAAAAGTTGTAATAAAAAAATCATAATTAATTATTTACTTGGAATTTAAAAAAAAAAAATATGCATCACATCGAGACATGAGTCCTCTATTTATATCTAAAATTTTATAAAAAAATATTATCATTTTATTGTGGTTAGGGTGGTCAGACAGACATGTACTTATTTTTCCCTTGAAATTTAAGTGTTACTTCATTGAAATTTCAAATTTTCACCAAATAGGTTTTTTAAAATAAAAAACCTAGTAGTTTAGAAACTACATTCAATTTGCTAAAAATTCTATTCTTACATATTTTTGAAATAATATAGATAACTTATTCAAATTTTTACATCAAGTTGTCTAACTTTGATTTTTCTAAATTTTTTGCCACTTAAGGGCCTATATTTTCCATGATGATCCTGCACATACCCATATAATATAATATTATATTATATTATAATATAGTCTAATATAATATTATATTATAATATAATATAATATAATATTATAATATTATATAATATATAATATTATATTGGGGTGAGGGCCCTAGCTTGGTTGGCTAAACCTTTCCTATTGTAGGAGGTTGGTCATGAGGTCTAGTCCCCCCCACTCTTGTGGTACTAGAGGGCATGTCGTGCTAGCACTACCGGTCACGTTAAAAAGTTTACCAAGTGCACTACAGTTTATAGGGGGTTGTGCTACCCAATTCCTATGATCTAAATATATATAATATTATATTATACTATAATATAAAATAATATTATATTATAGTATTATATTATATTATATTATAATATAATATTGTAATATTATATAATATATAATATTTTATTATTTATTGTGCAAGATAAGAAAGATTTATGTATTCTAATTTACTTACTTTGAAATCCATTTTAAAATCTTCTTTAGCAGGAATGTTTATCAGCAAGCAAATAATTTTTTCGTCCATTTTGAAAACTAAAACCAACACCCCAAAACATAGCCTCAAAACTAACCTTAAATTCCCATACTTTTCCCTAATCACTAAATGAAATGGAGGTAGCTAGAGGAGGGTTAGTTTGCAGCAACAGGGAGGACTCGACCATGGTGGTTGGGTCAAATTTTTCTACTTTGATCTTCTTCTCCATTATAGGCACTATTCACTACGAAGGTATGTTCTTATAGGGGACAAGTGTCACGTATTCATTTTGTCAATTATTTAAATGCAATTATAAATCATGAGATTGTTAATTATTATGTTAAATGATTATTTAAATTGAAGTGAAATTGGAAGTGGAATTTAAATTGAAATGCAAATGCAAATGCAAATGAAATGATTTGAAATGCATTTTTATGAAATTTGGGGTTTGTCATTGCTGATGAGAAATCGAGTGCAAGTGAACGCAAGGACAAGTGAACTTGAGTGAAGGTGAGAACATCGATTAGATAGAGTCATTTCAACCATTAGACATTTATGAGGATGATGGAATCTCACACACACACTTAGTAATTATTTTAACGCATTTCGTGATGATTATTATGGGAAATTTTAAATTAAGTTTAATTGATTTCTCAAATATATGTGAAATAGTATATGTTTGCTTTAAATGGCAATTTGATTATTTTGTGAGGAAATTGATTTTATTTGAATAATTTAATTCCTTATGTCAATATTTTATTATTACTTAAAAATAACGATGCTTTTATTTCAAATTAATGGAATAGAGTTTTAATTGTGAAAAAATTATAAAAAACTAAAATAGTGCTATTAATTTATTGGATATTTTCTCATTTAGTAAATTGAGAGGAAATATAAGTTTAAATAATTAAATATAACAAACAAAGTTATTGAAAACAAATACGTCAAATTGGAAATGGAATTTAAATCAATAGTTAACAAATTGAAAAGAAAATATCTTTCAACCAAAATTGAATGCAATCAAAAAATGGAACTTGGAGTTTGAAAATTTTGAATTGGAGATCAAACACGAAAAGGGGATTTGGCTTTGTGAATAACTCCATCACTTTGCATGAGTAAAAAGGAGTGAGGAAGGAAATTGGAAATTGGGAAAACAGAGTGAAAAATCCATTTTTGATTTTGGAATAGAAAAAGAGAGGATTATTGATATCTGGAGGAAATTCATTTGATTTGGAGGAGGCAGTCTAGTAATGATTTTACTATTTTGGAGCTGCTAAACACCCTATGTGCACACAACTTACTGGAGATTTCTTTCTTTTAATTAAATTTCATTAAGTCTTTGTTGTTTTACCTCCCCCACTCCCCACGTGCTTGGAAGAAGAAGGATAGGTGAGAGAGTTCTGTGATTTTATTTATCTCTTCACACCTTCTAATCCCCATTCACCCATGCCAGATAGAGGGAAAAAGGTCTTGGGCATACAGGAAGGGAAGCCAACAAGAAAATGCATGGAAAATAAGGGAAAGAGGAAGGCGCAGTTCCAAGAGGGAACTTGGACCAGCAACCTGCCCTCCTTCACAACATAGGCAGTAGGAGAGAAGACTTAGGGAGCAGCAAGGGAAAAGATAGAAGGGAGGGACGTATGGCTTGTTCAACAAGAAAACAAAACCAAAAAAAAAAAGAATTTGTCTCTCCCTACTACGCATGAGAGAAGGAAGAAGACATGAGGAGAGAAGGAAAGAGTCAGGGCACTAGAGAGGAAATAAATGAATTCCCAAGGAGTGTAAATTTCATCTCACCCAGCAACAGGAAAGAGAACAAAGAAATCACAATCAAAAATAGGAAGAGGAATTTACAAAGAAAACAAATAATTATTTCCAGATTCAAGAAATTGCCAGGTAGGATCTATGAAAACAAATTCACAGTCAGTTTAATAAAGAGTTAAAATTATTTTCCAATCCATGCATTTTAGTTTTGAACAAGAAAGAAAATATCCATTTTATCAATTTAGGAGAAGAATAAAATCCAGATTTTATTTTTATATTATCTATTAAAAGTATCACTATTTCCATTGAATTCTGATTAAATTTTAAACATCATTTTGTGTTTTTCCAAAAAAACCATTGAACAAGTTAGAAACAGAAAATTGTAGGATAAATTTGAACAGAAAATATTCAAGACAATTGATTTATTGTTCTCATTTAGAAAAGATTCACACAGAGAAACATTTATTTCATTCAGATTTAGAAGAACTTTAGAAAAACCAAACAACAACAGATAGATTTAAATTTCACCACGAATGAAACATAAAAGATCAAAATATGATAAAATACTTTTTGAATATTAAATGTGTTTGCAAAATACAAGCTAAAATCAGTGAATTTTATGAATAAAACTCAAATTATTACGAAACATAAATGAAAATGAGTTATTAAACGCGTTTTTGAAAAAGTAATTATTTTATTTTTTGGAAATGCGAAAAACAGAAAATAACTCAAGTAAATTAGAATATGAATTATTTGGAAACAAAACGAATTAGAACAGGATTATTTCAAAGTGGAAATAAATTAAATGAGTAAATAGAACGAAAGAACGTGTGCTCATTTATGCCTGTTTAAATATGTATTTAATTTACATACTTGAGATACACCTTCTTTTTGTTATTTTAATTATTCAATTTAAATATTAATTTAATGTTGTTTATGTTTAAAAAAAATAAAATACATTTAAACCATTTATGCTTGAAACAAGATTGCCATTAAATTGTTTTTGAAAGATTGTATTTATTTTGAATAGAACCATGTATGCTTGATAATGGAATGCACATGACATGTGTTGGGAAAGATAATTTATTTATGTTGAATGGAACCATGCATGCTTGATAAATGAATGTGCATGTCATGTGTTTGGAAAGTTACCTTACGGGATGGGTGCCGAATATGGGTTATTAGAGAGTATAGTTTTTCTTTTCCAAAACTACTTTTATTTGTTGTGCATGACATTTTACTTGGCCAAGTAACTTAAGGACCATTGAAACAGATGGAATGAATTAACTCTCTACCATATCCTAGTATCGAACTTGCTTGTTTCTTAAATGAATTAGAAAAATGAAAATGCTTGTGGTATTACTAGTTATACTAGACACGCACCAGATTCCATCTTTCTTGTTGACTGCTTTTTGCTAAGCGATTCGTGCAGGGTCGGGTATTTTTTGAATGACTAAGGAATTCTAGGGAAGCGTAAGCTTCGAGGTTGGGCGGAAAAAGCGTATGATTCTTGTTCTCATCTTCATGTTTGAAGATAAGCAATTGGATTGAAGATCAAAGGATTTTTTTTCAATTATGTATTAATTATTTCTTGGATTATGTATTGTAAAGCTTAAGGTGACATAATGCCTAAGTCTCGAATTGTAAACTTATGTTACAAATACTTTTGTATTATTATCAATGTCATGTAAGATGACACGTGTATGAATTTAACTGGAAGTTTTATGAATCTATTTATCGACTTTAAGTCATTGTTTTGAAATCATTTGGATTTTATGAAGTCTAATGAATGGGACTATTCACAAAGCTAGATCCCCTTAAATAGATTCATAAAAATTTTAGTTAAATTCATACACGTGTCATCTTACACGACATTGATAATAATACAAAATTATTTGTAACATAAGTTTACAATTCGATACATAGGCATTATGTCGCCTTAAGCTTTACAATACATAATCCAAGAAATAATTAATACATAATTGAAGAAAACATCCTTTGATCTTCAATTCAATAGCTTATCTTCAAACATGAAGACGAGAACAAGAATCAGGTGCTTTTTCCACCCAACCTCGAAGCTTACGCTTCCCTGGAATTCTTTAGTCATTCAAAGAATACCCGACCCTACACAAATCGCTTAGCAAAAAGAAGTCGACAAGCAAGATGGAATCTGGTGCGTGCCTAGTATAACTAGTAATACCACAAACATTTTCATTTTTCTAATTCATTTAAGAAACAAGCAAGTTCGATAGTAGGATATGGTAGAGATTTAATTCATTCCATCTATTTCAATGGTCCTTAAGTTACTTGGCCAAGTAAAATTTCATGCACAACAAATAAAAGCAATTTTGGAAAAGCAAAACTACACTCTCTAATAACCCATATTCGGCACCCGTCCCAAAAGGTAACTTTTCAAACACATGACATGCACATTCATTTATCAAGCATGCATGGTTCCATTCATCATAAATAAATTATCTTCCCAACACATGTCATGCACATTCCATTATCAAGCATACGTGGTTCTATTCAAAATAAATATAATCTTTCAAAAACAATTTAATGGCAATCTTGTTTCAAGCATAAATGGTTTAAATGTTGTATTTTCATCATTTTAAAACATAAACATCATTAAATTAATATTTAAATCGAATAATTAAAATTAAAAAAAGAAGGTGTATCTCAAGTATGTAAATTAAATACATATTTAAATAGGCATAAATGAGCACACGTTCTTTCGTTCTATTTACTCATTTAATTTATTTCCACTTTGAAATAATCCTATTCTAATTCGTTTTGTTTCCAAATAACTCATATTATAATTTACTTGAGTTATTTTCTATTTTTCACGTTTCTAGAAAATAAAATAATTACTTTTTCAAAAACACATTTAATAACTCATTTTCTTTTTTGTTTCGTAATAATTTGAGTTTTATTCACATAATTCACTGATTTTAACGTGTATTTTGCAAACACATTTAATATTCAAAAAGTATTTTATCATATCTTTATCTTTTCTATTTCATTCATGGTGAAATTTAAATCTATCTGTTGTTGTTTGGTTTTTCTAAAGTTCTTCTAAATCTGAATGAATAAATGTTTCTCTGTGTGAATCTTTTCTAAATCAGAAAAATAAATCAGTTGTCTTGAATGTTTTCTATTCAAATTTATCTTACAATTTTTTGTTTTTAACTTGTTCAATGGATTTTCTATAAAAACATAGATTGATGTTTAAAATTTAATTAGAATTCAATGGAAACAATGATACTTTTAATAGATAATATAAAAATAAAATTTGGAGTTTATTATTTTCCTAAATTGATAAAACAAAGATTTTCTTTCTTGTTCAAAACTAAAATGCATGGATTGGAAAATAATTTTAACTCTTTATTAAACTGACTATGAATTTGTTTTCATAGATCCTACCTGGCAATTTCCTAAATCTGAAAAATAATAATTTTTTTCTCTGTAAATTCCTCTTCCTAATTTTGATTGTGATTTCTTCATTCTCTTTCCTGTTGCTGGGTGAGATGAAGTTTACACTCCTTGGGAATTCATTTATTTCTTGTCTAGTGCCCTGACTCTTTCCTTCTCTCATGCGCAGTAGGGAGAGACAAATTCTATTTTTGTTTTGTTTTGTTTGCCTATTGAACAAGCTGTACATCCCTCCCTTGTCTCTTTTCCCCTGCTGCTCCCTAAGTATTCTCTCCTGCTACCTGCATTGTGAAGGAGGGCAGGTTTCTAGTCCTAGTTCCCTCTTGGAACCTCGCCTTCCTCTTTCCCTTATTTTCCATGCCTTTTCTTGCTGGCTTCCCTTCCTGTGTGCCCAAGACCTTTCTCCCTCTATCTGGCATGGGTGAATGGGGATTAAAAGGTGGGAAGAGATAAATAAAATCATAGAACTCTCTCACCCGTCCTTCTTCTTCCAAGTGCATGGGGAGTGGGGGAGGTAAAACATCAAAGACTTAATGAAATTTAATTAAAAGAAAGAAATCCTCTCCAGTAAGTTGTGCGTGCATGGGGTGTTTAGCAGCTCCAAAACAGTAAAATCATTGCCAGACTACCTCCTCCAAATCAAATGAATTTCCTGCCAGATATCAATAATCCTCTCTTTTTCTATTCCAAAATCAAAAACGGATTTTTCACTCTATTTTCCCAATTTCCAATTTCCAATTTCCTTCCTAACTCCTTTTTACTCATGCAAAGTGATGGAGTTATTCACAAAGCCAAATCCCATTTTCGTGTTTGATCTCCAGTTCAAATTTTTCAAACTCCAAGTTCCATTTTCTGATTGCATTCAATTTTGGTTGAAAGATATTTTCTTTTCAATTTGTTAACTGTTGATTTGAATTCCATTTCCAATTTGACGTATTTGTTTTCAATAACTTTGTTTGTTATATTCAATTATTTAAACTTATATTTCCTCTCTCAATTTACTAAATGAGAAAATATCCAATAAATTAATAACACTATTTTACCTTTTTATAAATTTTTCACAATTAAAACTTTATTCCATTAATTTGAAACAAAAGCATCATTATTTTTAAGTAATAATAAAATATTGACATAAGGAATTAAATTATTCGAATAAAATCAATTTCCTCACAAAATAATCAAATCGCCATTTAAAGCAAACATATATTATTTCACATATATTTGAGAAATCAATTAAACTTAATTTAAAATTTCCCATAATAATCGTCACGAAATCCGTTAAAATAATTACTAAGTGTGTGTGTGAGATTCCATCATCCTCATAAACATCTAATGGCTAAAACGAATCTACCTGATCGATGTTCTTACCTTCACTCAAGTTCACCTGTTCCTGCGTTCACTTAGACTCGATTTCTCATCAACAATGACAAACCCCAAATTTCATAAAAATGCATTTCAAATCATTTCATTTGCATTTTCATTTCAATTTCAATTTAAATTCCACTTCCAATTTCAATTTCACTTCAATGTAAATAATCATTTAACATAATAATTAACAATCTCATGATTTACAATTGTATTTAAATAATCGACAAAATCAATATGTGACATCTTTCCCCTCTTGGAAGAGACATCATCTTGATGTCTTATTATTCAATCAATAAGCATAATATATCAATCATAATAACAACATACTTCTCAAAAACATAAGCATAAACAAATCATAGTAGCATCCACGCTATCAAAGTTCATAACATGTGGATCAAAAACCAGAGTATCAAGTATCTCATGCATTAAGCAAATATTAATCTAAGAAAGCAAATGAGGAAAATGACAGTCGATCATCTCAGAATCCTCCCATGTAGCACTATCCTCAATATACTAGTCCAACTATTCCTTATACAGAGTACTATCTCGGTTAACTCTAGTCTATAAGCAACTGGATTAATGACTTCCAGTACATCAAAGGGTCTCACAAATCTCGGAGCCAACCTTGATGATTTCCCAAAATACGTAAGATTTACAAAATAGTCATCCTATGTAGTAACCTTGTTTCAAGTGTCCTTACTATCACATATGGAATCTTGTATGCTTCTCACATACTTACTCTTCCAAAGAGCTTTATTCCATAAATACATCCAATATATATATAATAATAACTATACTTAGTGATCGGAATTCATTGGTCCATGATTTTATCCTTAGTATAACCCAAATGGAAGAGGAATTTGTCAATGTATTGTACACTACATCGTGGGTCCAATCCTTTTCCTTTGTACTTACACTTTTAGGCAACTCATAAACCGAGTCCATCCACTAGGTACACATTCATTATCCTTACCATAAATTATTGTCCCTTGATTACTTGTCTATCTCGAGAATAACCTTGCTCCTAGACACTTATCAATTTTGATACTACTCCACACTTAAGATTTTTTATCAATTAAGTTTCATCGATCACTTCGTTCTATTATTCCTTTTTGACATTTTATCAAGTCTATGATTATATCCAAGCCTTTTCAGCTTTAATAGAGTTTCCTTTCTTTCCATATAATAGTCCAAACGTCAATTTTAGAATTTTACAAATCATTCAAGATTTAGTCCACAATTTTACTTATTTGATTAAAATAACCCACAGGTCCTAGGATCAAAACTAGTGCAAATAGAGTAGGAGTTTATGTGTTTTTATTTCTGCATAGATACTTATTTGAAATAATTTAATCATTGTAGATTTCATATGGCACTAGTAGATCACTTTGTTGGATATTTTTGGATATTTCTGATATGTGGTTGTCATTGATGTCAACACTATTGGCATTAATGTCTTTAAGGTTGTATATGTCGAGGATATTAATAAAATTGTAGTAAAATAAGTTACAGGTTGTTGGTGATGTAGTGAAGTTCAGTATGATGGCTAGATCAGTATATTGAGGATAAGGAGTTGCGGATATATATGATTGATTGTTTATACCACTTGAAGTATGGTGTGAATGCAAGGTGTGAGATGTGAGAATTTTGTGTGTGAATAATGTTCTAATCTTTCAAAGGAAAAAGTAAAGTTTGAAGAAGAGTGAGAAAAAGAAAATTTCCATGTGCTTAAACGGAACTATAATCAGGCATTAGCAGATGCTATCTTCTTAGTTCAAGATCTCTCAAATGGATGTAATCTGAATGTGACTGTAAGACAATGTGTCTTCCTTTGGGCAGTAAGCCTTTTTGTATTTGAGCAGTGAGCTCTAGGAAGTATGCATGTGCATTCCCCATTTATAATAATCTTAACAAAGTATAAACTTGTGGATTAACCTCCACCATGGTCTTTCCCTTAACAAGGTTTCCATGCAAAATATTCGTGTTATGTGTGTTTTTGATGTGGTGATGGTTTATGCTTTCATGTTTGTTTATCAAATCTGAGAATAAGTTTAATAAGTATAATTTATGTGACAATTGATTCATCCCCACCCCTCTTAGTTGTCTGCCCTTGTGTTGCCAACAATTGGTATCAGATCAGGTTCCTCTAGAGAAGCTTGATCGATTGAGGTGATCTGGGATGGCGACATATAAGAAAGATAGTCTGAGATTTGATGGAGAAAATTATTCTCTATGGAAGACTCGAATGGAGTGTCATCTGAGATGCGTTGGTGAAACTTATTGGATGATTACAAAGAATAGATATATCATCCCACAAAATGGTCCTTCCACTGCAGGTGAAATCAAGTAAGCTGACTACAGTATCAGGGCTAAGGAAGCATTGTTGAGTGCTCTGACTGATTTCAAAATGACAAATGTAATGGAGTTGAAGACTACTTATGAGATCTGGGAAAATTTGGAAACCTTGTATGAAGGTGATACTCATGTGAAGATTGCTAAGCTGCAGAGCCTGAAAGTGAAATATGAAATAATGAGAATGAGTGAAGATGAGAACATTACTTCTTTTATGTAGAGAGTGAATGAACTAGTGTGTATTATCAGATGCGCTGGTGGAACATTGGAAGAATCAAAGATTGTTGCTAAAGTGTTCAAATCCTTTCTTGGTGCATACAAATGCAAATCTTCTTCTATTGAGGAGATCTGAACTATGACAAATGTAACCAGAGACATGTTAATTGGTAAGCTTGCTTCTTTGAGTTAAGTGAGTTTGGTGAATCTCTTCCTAAGACAAAATTTTCATTCAAAGCTACTGTATTCAGGAAAGATAAGCAGATATATGACTTGAGAGAAAGTTCTTCTAGAAAAATTTCCAAGTATGAGCAATAAATGAGAGAGATTGAAGAATAAGAGAGAAAACTAGATGATATTGAAGCACTTCTTGTCAAGAGGGTAGCCAAAGGAGAAGGTAAGTATAAAGGAAAATTGCCTCTTAAATTTTTTTCTTGCAATAAGATAGGTCATTTTGCCTCAAGGTGTCTTGAAAGAGTTCCTAAGCCAAGATCTAATAAGCCTAGATTCCAAAGAAAGTGTTATTTTGTTGCTGATGAAGGTGTGATAGATAATGAATCTGATAAAGGAAATGCAAGTGAATATGACTAGGTATTTATTGCTATCAAGGAAAATAATCTTGTACCTACTGATTCTACTAGTTGCATGAATGTGGAGAAAACTCTAGATTCTAGAGTTGAATACAAATATGAATGGGTGATTGACAGTGGATGCTCTAATCACATGACAAGTGATAAAAGTAAATTTGTGAGCCTAGAAAAGTATGATGGTGGTGTTGTAAGATTTGGTGATGATAAAGCTAGTGTAATCCATTGCAAAGGATCCATTTATTTTGATGGTAAGAATAATACCGATGATGTTTTATATATGGAAGGTTTGAAGCATAATCTCTTAAGTGTTGGACAAATGGTTGAGAAGGGATATAATATTCAATTCAAGGATGGAAAGTGTAAACTATTGGGGAATTATTGAAATGTGATTGCATCTGGTACCAAAAAAAAAGGTATTATCTTTCACCTAAGTACTGCTAGAAAAAGTTGTTTGTGGCATAGGAGATTGTGTCATGTAAACTTTGACAATATTATCAAGATAAGTTCTACTCAAGCAGTGAGAGATCTTCCTAAGTTGATAAAACCTACTAATACTATATGCAAGGAATGTCAGTTAGGGAAGTAAACTATGGTTTCATTCCAAAGCAAACAACATTGTTCAAATGAAGTATTGGAGCTTGTGCACACTGACTTGTGTGGTCCTTCTAGATTCAGAAGTCTACAAGGAGATAGGTATTTCATGTTACTTATTGATGATTATTCTAGATTGATATGGGTTGCTTTCTTAAGGGAAAAATCTGAAGCTCTAGAGAAATTCAATATTTTCAAGGCTATGGTTGAGATAGAGATGAGTCTGAAGATTAAATGTCTGAGATCAGCTAGAGGTGGTGAATTCACTTTTGGTGAGTTTAATTATATATGTGAAGAGCATGGGATAAAGAGACAATTATCTTCCCCGTGGACCCCTTAGCAAAATAGATTTTTGGAAAGGAAGAACATAACAATTCAAGAAGCTACTAGGACTATGATGCTGGAAGGAAATGTTCCTCATATCCACTGGAGATAAGTTGTGAGTACTATCGTTTATACTCTCAATCGGGTACATATCAAAGGTGATACTGGTAAGACTCCTTATCAGCTATGGTTTGGTCATAAGGCTACTATTAGATACTTCAAAATATTTGGGAGTAAATGCTATATCAAAAGAGATGAAGATATAGGAAAGTTTGATGCTAGAAGTGACAAATGAATCTTTCTTGGTTATTCTACTAAAAGTAAATCCTATCAGTGCTACAATAAGAGATTAAGGAAAATAATTGAAAGCGCTAATGTAAAGGTTGATGAAGAGACATTTAAACCATCCAGAACCTACAAATATGATTTAGATGATCAGAATAACAATACAAATAAAGGAAAGAAAGATCAGACTCTAAATCAGGAAAATCAAGAGGAAGAAACTAGTGAAAGTGCAAAAGCAAGATCACAAGAGCCTGAAGTTCAAGAATAGCCTAAGACTCCAAGGTATGTAAGACTAAATCATTTAGAAGATTAGATTATAGGTGATAAGAATAAAGATGTTCAAACTAGGAGAAGAATTATAGAAGAATATTGTTTGATTTCAAATACTGAGCCTAATAGTGTCGATGAAGCATGAAAAGATGAACATTGGGTCAAAGCAATGAAAGAAGAACTACTACAAATTGAGAAGAATGATACATGGACTCTTGTTCCTATACCTAAGGAAAAAAATATGATTGGAACTAAATGGGTCTTTCGAAACAAACTGAATGAGCAAGGTGAAGTTGTTAGAAACAAAGCAAGAATGGTGTGTAAAGGATATTCTCAGATGGAAGGAATTGAATTTGAAGGAAATTTTTCTCTTGTTGCTAGGATTGAAGTTGTGAGATTATTTATTTCTTATGCTGCTTACAAAAACTTCAAGGTTTATCAAATGGATGTCAAGTCAGCATTTCTAAATGGTGAACTAGATGAAGAAGTGTACATTGAGCAACCTGATGGATTTCAATTGACTAATTAGGGAGATATGGTTTGTTGGTTAAAGAAAGCACTGTATGGACTAAAGCAAGCCCTGAGAGCATGGTATGCCAGATTAGACAAGTATTTGTTGAAGCTTGGATTTAATAAAGGTATTGATGATAGTAACTTGTATTTCAAGATTTATAATGATAAAGATTTGATTGTTGAAGTCTTTGTTGATGATATCATTTTTGGAGGAGATGATAGTTTGTGCATCAAGTTTGTTGATGAGATGTAGAGTGAGTTTGAGATGTCTATGATTGGAGAAATGAAATTATTTTTGGGATTGTAAATTGATTAGCTAGATAAAGGGATATTTATATCTCATTCCAAGTATGTGAAAGAACTGCTAAAGAAGTTTGGTATGGAAGATTCAAAGCTAGTTGGTACACCTATGGTGACTGAATGTAAGTTGACACAAGATGATTATTCTCCTAAAACAAATTAGACTAGATACAAATCCATGATTAGTGGATTTCTCTATTTGACTCATACTAGACCTGATATCATGAATGTCGTATGCATTGTTGCAATATTTCAAGTTGATCCTAAGGAATCTCATGTGACAGCTGTGAAGAGAATTTTTAGGTACTTGAAGGGGACAGTTGATTTTGGCCTATGGTATCTGTTTCACAAAAAACCGTTGGCCTTCACGGTTATTATTTTTTCCTTCATGGCTATGCCGTATCTTTTATTGCTCGCAACCTTCGGCGTTGCCCACATGGCCTCCTAACAGAGATTCCTTCCACTCCATATCGCTTCACTTTTTCCAAGTTCCATGTGTGTGATGCGTGGCTTTCTTTGGCTGTTTTATGAGCTGGGTCCACCATGCAGTTACTATTGCTCGGTGTCGCCCATGTGGCTTCCTCTCAGAGATTTTTGCTTGGCATCCCTTATTCTTTTAACCAAGCTTTGTCTACTTGACGCATTGCAAGTTCTTGTGTGCTATATTTTTGGGAGTTGTTGCCTGTGCTATTTGTTCTCGCTTGCCGCTGCGTTTCCTTCTTCAATGCTACATATTTATTTCTACCACTACATGGCCTTGTTTTCTCTGAGATGGCCTTATGGCCTTATTGGTGCATTTCTGAGCATTCCTTTTGTTCGGTGCCGGCTCGAGAAGATCTGGGGCATCGATGTTTGATCAAGGCATCTTTCTCCGTGGTTGTCAGGTGGTGGGATAGCCTATGTAGGCTGCCTTGCTTCTCCTTTTTAGGTTGTTGATTAGATAGATAGAAAAGATTCCCAATAACTGGGAATAGCCTCTATAATATTTTTATTGAACTTGGAGTTTGCAGACTGTGCTAATCAATTCGGCCATTCTTTTTTTCATGCATTTGATAAGACTGTTAAACTATGTTGTTATTTTCCTATAATATATAAATGCTCGTTCTTTAGCTTTTGTAATATTTTATAGCTTAATAGATACAGATCATGTTTTTGACTCCTCTGTGTTAGCCAAAGTTATACTAGATTATGTTATGCAGATAGAAGTTGTTCTTATGTTTTTAAGTGCTTTTGAGAAAATTTATATAAACAAACAACATTCGGTGGTTTGAGCCTTTGCATCCAGCACTGTGCTCAGGTAATATCATTTATGATTTTGTGCATTGCCTTTAGCTTAGATTTAATATTCTCAGTTATCTTCCTAACCTTTTACCTCCCTCACTAAAATGAAGAGCTAGCTTCGGTAGAACTCGAAGGTCACTTAGTTGTGCATATAATGTCCCACAATAGCTAAGTTTCCCATGAGACTGCTACCCCCTACAAAATCTTGCATCAACAGTTCTTTTTCTAGCACGCCCGGTGGGACGTGAACTAGCACATTCGCTTGATTATATAAGTGTGTACAAGCCATTGGCCTGTAAATAGGTTGCAAACTACAAGATTCCTCGACCTTCTCATACCACCCTTAGTTTTTGTTCACCCGAGAGGTCAGCAAGGTAGTCCTTCACCTCCTCCATCTCCTCCTCCTCTGTCGCCTCCTTTTCCTGCACCTATGGCTGCTAGAAATAATGTAGCCTAGGATGCTTGCAATCCTTTAGTAGCACCTATGCCTCCTGTAGTATGGGTTCCAATCCCTACTTCCGCTCTAAAAGCTATCCCTAAGTATTCTAGGGATGAGTCGAAGACACTGACGGAACACCTGCAAGATGTGGCGGACATATTTCTGGTACATGGTGTGTCAAATAAAAATGTAGCTCTCATATTACTCGCTGTCTCCTTCCGAGGAAAGACATGGAACTGGTATAGAATTCTCAAGGATAATACGATTGCTACTTGGGACTAGCTCGAAACCCCATTTTATGAGCATTTTTCAAATGTTGGCGATAGGTCTTCACTATATCATCAGCTAGCTAGCATAATGTGAGCTCCTCATGAGGCTCTACCTAATTTCAACATGTGATTTCATTCAACTTGGTAGAGAGTGCCTATTGGTAGTCGACTGCCTCTGGATTTGGCATTCATTTTCTATTTGAAGTCCATTAATCCTAATATTTCCATGATGCTACAGACTCAAGGTGGAAGTACTCTACCTAATGCATATGGTCTTGCTGTTACTATGGAGAATAACCTTATTTCCACTAGAAAGTTGGCACCGATACCCATCATGCCATTGTTCCCCGAGTGCAACACCGTGGAAGCTGAAGTAGCTTTGACCAATGCACCTACAACTCCTCCCCAATCTACGTACATGTACCCAGGAGCAGTTCCAAGTGCAGCTCTGAGTATGGCTCTAGTGCCTAACCCCTTGATGGTCGAGATGAATGAGATGAGAGAAAAGATGTGGACCATGACTAATGAATTGACTACCATGAAGTGACAATAATATAGCTATCAGAAGCTGGCCTACCAAAACTATCAAGGTGGAAAAGCTCCGTACCAGCCAAATTAGTGGCAAGATAGATTGCAAACCAATACTCAAGCTCAATCGAATAACCAAGTTGTTCCAGTGACCCTTCCGATGTAGACCATCCATCCTAGTTCGAGTAAGGAGCTAGTGGTAGGGTAGAATAATGTAGTTGAAGACACTAATTCGTGGTTTTTTCCTTGCAATGATGCACACATGCCCCAAAATTGTCCATGGGAAAATTTGCAATAGAAGATTGCAAAACAACATAGCCAAGACGGTGCACCTAATCCTAAAAACCAATCATATGCCTCTCAGTAGATGGATAATGCAGTCCTCATTGCTCAAATGCAAGGGATGTCCATTCGGCAGGAACCAGACTAATAGTTCCAGACCAAGTGCTCTCTTCATGGATGGAAGGAGAAGAATTAGCATTTCCAAATGACTTTCTTATGACTCAAGTACCCCGAGTGCAGTCTGACTACAACATGCATTCTAAGTGGAGACTCACCGAATAATTCACCTCTTTGCCAACCAATGCTCCAACTCAGCCACTGCCTAGTCCACCAGCAGGCCTATCATTAGTCCCACAGCAGACTAACGTGGCTCCTCCTAGCTCTTTGAATCCACCTCCTCTGAAGGAAAAGGCTCTTATGAACATCCTGACTATTGCTAAACAACCAGACATACCAGCTGCTTGGCTAACACCAACTACGAAACCTAAGGAGTAAGTGACCGTGGCTCATCAATTGTGAACACAGTTCAATATGGTGGAAAAACTAAAGAAGTCCTCTACCAATGCTTCTTTATGGGATATCCTAGCCATTCTAGAGTAAAAGGTAATATTACAAAAAGCATTGTCAGGAGAGGAAGATGTGAAGATGCATAGTCATCCCAATGAAGAGAAGATATCAAAGCTGGACTTGGATAAAGTGCTAACAAATCAACTGGAAGAAAAGCTCGAAGACGGAAAAGAGAGTAAGCCTAAACCTAAGCCTTTATTTCTAACACTTATCATTGGCAACAAGCTATTACATAATTTTATGATCGAATTTGGTGCTAGCACCACTGTCATGCCTAAGCAAGTAGCTGATGCTTTGGGTTTAAAATATGAGCCTCTTAACAAGGGAGTCATGCAGCTAGATGGAAATAAAGTTGATACCATCGGGGTAATCAAGGGATTACCCATGACATTATTTTCCTGCCCTAGTATCACTATAAATTAGGATACCGTACTCATTGATATTCCTCCTCTATTTGGGATTTATTTGTCTCGAGAGTTCACAACAAATGGTTGAGGATATCTAGCACTAGAGTGGTCACACCTGATCTTGAGGACCAAACATGGAGCCAAGATGAAACTAATATTGGAAACTTTGCATTCCAAACATGTTTCTGATGAGGCCTTGCTCAAATTTGAAGCAGCATATACTTCAATTACCCAGGAAGAGAGGTTCAATGTGGAATTTCTGGAAGAAGAAGAGGTTACTACCTCCCAGACGGAGAATGAAGAAGCTTTTTTGAATGAGTTTATAGATACAGACCATTTTGGGAATTATCACGCAACTGGGCTCGGGACTTATGTCATACATGAGGAAGGGAAGTCTATGCCTAGAGTTACTAAAGAGTCTAGAGGTGAAACACCCTCGAAGTTATGGACTTTTAACTTTGATGGATTGAGATCCAGAGCCAAAGTTGGGGTAGGAATATGTTTGACATCTTCGTCTGAAGAAAAGACCTTGAGGTCTTATTGCTTCCAATTCGGATGCTCAAAAAATGAAGCAGAGTATGAAGGTCTTGTCCATGGTTTGAGCCTTGCAAAACAGATGGGTGTGAAGCAAATAAGTCTATTCAGAGATTCTGAGTTAGTGGTCAACCAAATCCAAGGGATTTTTTCTGCAAAGAATGTCTGTCTGTGATCATACCAGCATAGAGTATGGGATCTCATTGACAACTTTGAGGCATTTAATATTCAGGCTATATAGAGAGAGAGAAATCTGAAGCCAACCAGATGGCAACTATCGAGGATTAGTTTGAGCTAGCCTTTGAGTTATTAAAGAATAAGCATGTAGTGACAGTAATTGTAAGACCTATTGTTTCGAACAATAATCAAGACTGGTAAGTGTTTGATAGCGATGCTCATATTGCATCATTTCTCCAGTCATCTGGGGAATTCTCTGATCAACTGTAACCAAAGATTGTCGAAGCCTATGGGGATCAAGTTATCCAGTTGAAATCCAACAAGCTTCTGAGAGGCCTGGTCACTCTAGAGAGCCTTTTTTATTTCAATGATGCAAGGAGAGACAAAAGGAAGCTTGTAGATGACAAAGGTGACTACACCGATTTGCATATCAGAGAAGACAAGAAGCTCAAAGTCGGTAAGGAAGTATCTTAGAAGAATAAAGATAGGCTAAGGTACTTCTGTGAGGAATATCTGAGTGTAGTATCCTAGTAATATGATGATCTTAAGGGGCCCCGAGATTATTCAGTGTACAATTGAGCTATCGAAAGGAGCAAAGCCGGTTCATCAAAGATAGAGGCCTTTGAACCCAAAGATTGAATCTCTTATATCACAAGAATGGAATAAATTGATTGCATCCCGAATAGTGTTTCCAATCAAACACATCACTTGGGTGTCAAACCTGGTGCCATTCCGGAAGAAGAATGGAGACATATGACTATGCGTAGACTTCCACGAATTGAATAGAGTGTCCCTAAAGGATCATTACCCCCTGCCTTCAATGGAGGTAATTCTATAAACTGTAGCTGGTTCTGAAATGTTTTCAATGTTGGATGGATTTTTGGGCTACAACCATATTCGGGTAAAAGAAGAAGACCAACACAAAACATCGTTCACCACAAAGTGGGGAACATATGCATATTCCAATATTCCCTTTGGAATCTCAAATGTTGGAGCCACCTTTCAGAGAGCCATGGATATTTCCTTTAAGGATTTAATACACAAAATTATACTTATCTATGTGGATGACTTGACAGTATTTTCTAAATCCGCCGATGATCACTTTGATCATTTAGAGCTGGTCTTCCATAAATGCCAGGAATTCAGGATTTCTCCGAACCTAAAGAAATGTGTGGTCAGAGTCCCCCAGGGGAAGTTATTGGGATATTTTGTATCAAAGGAGGGAATTGCCATTGATCCTAAAAGATTTGATGCAATTCGGGAACTTTCGTTACTCGTAAACAAGAAGGGAGTGCAATAATTTCTAGGTAAGGTCAACTTCATCAGTCGATTCATCACAGATTTTGTAGGGATTGTTCGGTCGATTACCTTGATTCTCAAAAAGGATCATAATTTCAAATGGACGACGGAGGCTAGAAAATATTTTGAGCTTATAAAGGAGGTTATTTCTCTTGCCCCTGTATTAATTAAACTAGACCTGTCAAAATATTTTATCATGTATTTTTTTGGTGGTGGCAAGAGTATTGCCACTATGCTTATGCAGAAGGATGATGAGGATAAAAAGGAGTCTCCTATGTCTTTGCTATTGTGAAAGGGTTTAAGAAGTTTCAACACCTGATATCATACGATAAGGTGATTGTTTGTGTACCACATCCTAGTGTGTGGGAATATATTATGGAGGGAGAGATCACAGAAAAAAGAGCTAATTGGATTACCAAGATCCTAGAGTATGATATTGAGATCAAGCCTGTCAAAATTGTTAAGGGAAAATGATTGTGCGAGTACCTCACCGAAAAAAATAAACCAATGACAGAGCTTGAAGCCTATGAACCTTTGTTACTAAATGAAGAAAGCTCTGAGGGTGATTGGTTGGAGGATAGAATAAACTTCATGCAAAATGGAAGGTAATCGGTCAATCTCCCTTCCTTTAAGAGGCAGTTCTATCAGTTGTAAAGTAGCAATTATGTTCTCCTAGAAGGGGTACTTTCCAAAAGAAATTTTAATGGTGTCCTGCTAAGGTGTGTGAATGAGGAACATGCCAAAAGAATATTAGATCAATATCACAATGGCCTAGCTAGAGGAAATTTTTCTGCAAGGACTATTGCAATTAAAATTATATGTGCTGGTTATTTTTGGCTAACACTATTTAGTGACTTATTTTCATTAGTAAAGTCTTGCAATGAATGCCAATTATATGTCGGAAAGAGAAAGAATGCTGCTATGCCATTAAGACCTATAGTAGTAGAGGAACCCTTTGCTCAATGGGGTCTAGACATCATTGGAATGATTAACCCTTTCTCTTCAGCTAGACACAAGTGGATATTGACAACAACTGACTACTTCACCAGATGGGCAGAGGCAGTGCCATTGAAGAATGCAACGAAAGTAGAAATTGTTAACTTCCTGGAGGAGTTGGTAGCCAAATTTGGCCCGTCGAAGACAATTATTTCTGACAATGCCAAAGATTTCCTCAGCCCTAAGATGAGCCAATTTGCATTGAAATATGGGGTTTTCCTTAAAAAATCTTCTAACTATTATCCTTAGGAGAATGGCCTCTTGGAGTCTACAAATAAAAACCTCATCTATTTAATCAAAAAGATAGGCTCGGAACACCAGAGGGAGTGGCATAAAAACCTCTTAGTAGCATTGTGGGAAGACTATATCATGCCCAAGTAGATATTAAAGATGTCTCCTTATGAGATGGTGTATGGGAAGGAGGCATTGCTGCCTATTGCTATGGAAATCCCGGCTCTCCAATTGCTGAAATCTCTGAAAAATCGAGCAGAATAGAGCTATGGAGGTGCATTTTTCTGAGTTGTTGGAAGTACAAGAGAAAAGAGAGCATGCTCTCAAGGCCATGAATAGCAGCTAGTAGGTGGTGAAGAAGTGGTTTGATAAAAATATGTTCGACCAAGAACTAAAATATGGGGACTTGGTGCTCAAGTTCAATGAGCGTGGGGCGAAGCCCGTCCAGCATGGAAAGTTTGATAGTCTTTGGGAAGGGCCTTTTAAGATTGTTCAGTGCAAATAGTTTAACTCTTTCAAGTTAGAAGACATGGAAGGTAATGCTTTGGGTATTCTAGTTAATGGGATACATCTTAAAAGGTTTAATTAGTCCTTCTTATGCAGTGAGCTTGTAAATTGTAAATATGTAATTATTTTTCCTACTTTAAGTTTTGGGTTTTCACAGTGCCTCTTGAAAACAACAACATAATTGCAAGAAATTGAAATACATTGTAAATGAGCCAAGATATGATAAACACAAGTATTATATTATTTCTGGGACATTTACATTACATACGATAGAGGCCAGTGGCCTTGTATCAAAATATATACGAATATCCACTAAGGAGCAAAGGCTGGAAAAAGGAAAAAAGAAAAATTGGGGACTATATTTCTTCTCAAATTCTCAAGCATTGGACAAACCAACAATGGCAGCAACCGAAGGTGCAAGATGAGGGAAAACCATTCTTTCAAAGTCCTTATACCACTAGAGGTTTCAGAATGGTTTGATGTAATGTATCCGCATGAGGAAAAAGTAGCTGGCACAAACCTTGGAGCGATGCTCTTCGTGGGTTTCCAACTCAAAGCTGAACAGGAAGGGCCTGGTTGGCATGGGTCCTCCATGCAACAAAAACCAATGTAGGTTGCAAATAGAAGGGACCCCATGATCAAAGAT
Organism: Sequoiadendron giganteum; assembly: GCA_007115665.2. Lineage (NCBI taxonomy): Eukaryota > Viridiplantae > Streptophyta > Pinopsida > Cupressales > Cupressaceae > Sequoiadendron > Sequoiadendron giganteum. The sequence continues at coordinate 304,808,075 of CM021109.1, forward strand.
GGCATCCCATACCACTTGCTCCAGCTCTCTGAGGTAGCACCGAGGGAGCACTCGCTTGGTCAACTTTAGGATTTTGCGCTTGGAAATGCTAATATCCAGAAGCGAGGTGACAAAGTGGGAACAGATGATAGTGTTCACCCTATACGGATCCTTGTATTCCATGTAGTCTTGGCCAAGGACCCATTTGATTGCTTTCACGTATAACAGGTTCTTGACGCCTATCATGCGCTTCAGACACCTGCACCTAATTTTTCCTAAAAATGTTGCCTGAGTCTTTTTGCAAACCAGCCTAATCGGCATCTCCATTATCGCTTGCTACTCTAACTTAAGAATGAAATCACTAAAGTGAACTAGGGCATATTAAATTCAAATGTTGAAGCTAATTGTGATTAGCAGGGCTGCTAGGGGGCTATTTATAGATTGATCAGGGTTCACTCGACGAGGCAAGCTATAATTACATCAAAAATAAATGGAGCTATCTGGCCTTGATAATTAGTGCCATAGTGTATGAGTTGATGTGAATGATTAGGTACAACTACAACTTGCTTCGCTCAAGTTTTCAAATTAAAGAGATTGAGCCAGTTGTCTACATAAGGAGCCATCCTCTCGATAAAATCAAGACAAATATTTTGGTAAAGTTGTTGGGTGATGTGCCCAAGTACAATCAAGAGATCAGTAAATGCAAGAGAATTTGTGAAGGATATGGCAAGGCTGTAATGGCATGTTGTCCAAGAAAAAGCAGGCACCACCTCGCGCGAATGTCATGCTCTTAAATTTTAAGAGTATTTTGGTAGGTTGGCAATCTTCTCACACGTTCAAAAAAGTTGAAGATGCATTGGGAAACTAAACATTAAAGGCTAGTGCATACACTGGCTAAGCCATTTTTCATGAAAAATAAAAAGTAGGTTAGGCATGCAAAAGGGCATTTATGGTGAGAATGTGTTAAAAGATTAAAATGGCTGTCATTTGCAAAATTTGTGAAAAGCCTTTTGCAAATACAAAGAGAAAATGGTTGAAATCGTAGGAAGTTCAACACAAGTCCCAACCCCTCAAAGCATTAATGAATAGAGATTAGCAGCACCCTACATATAAATTTATGGCCAAGAGTCTTATGCTACCCCAAGCATCCCAACAAGGCCATCCCAACCTTTTACCAATCAACCAGACTAGAAAATTCTTGCTATGATTTCTCCTAGAAATCAGGCCTTGGTATCAAAGGATTGGGATAATGTTTTGGATCCTGAGATATCTCAGAATTCCAAGAGCCTAAGGGAGGCTACATGAGAAAAAATGAAGAAAATGTCAGACCCTTTCAACAAATGTCTATGGGACTGTGGGCTTCCCCAGTACATGGTTCCCCTGGTGCATTATTTCTTAGAAATGGTCGCAGCATGTGTAGAAAACTTTGATCCTCAAACCAGAGTTATTAATGGCCCTAATTTGAGGGTGGTCATCAGCCCTTGTGCCCTATAGGACATGTTATGCATCCCATTCCCTCTATCCAAAAGTGTTGAATATTTTGACATAAAAAGGATGCACAAATGTTGGAGAACATTCTAGATGGTGTCGCAGTTTTATTCCACTGAGACTACTTAGTCGACAGATGCTTCAACACTTCCCAAATTCCTAATTACACTAGGTGCTTTGAAGTCGGGGTCTGCTTGTATCGCTTCTATGCTGGTGTTGGTTTGTGCGATGGATACAGACAAGGGAGTTTTTGAGTTCCAAATGAGTCTCAACTTCATGCTAAGGAAGAACAACTAGCCTCCACTTATGGACTTCACAAAGGTCATTGTGGATGGGATGATCGAGCAGCTATGGGATTGTTGGCATTTTTTATAACAACCCAAGCATAACCCACAAGAGCTTCTATGAGCTTGCCATGCTCAATTATTAAAGTCTTGAAAGCACCATGCCAACTCGAGAGGATAGTAGTCAAGATGCTATCTCTCCTACACTTCGAACTCTGTAAAATCTAGGAGGGTTTTCCTAAAATATACTATCATTCATGATAAAAATGATTTGCTCGTACATGGACAGAAAATAGATAAATTCCTATCAGTGTTAAAAGATATAAACCTTCGAGAAAATGGCTATTTATTAGAAGAGTTCGGATCTACTTAATAAGGAATTGAACATACACCTAGTGTGTTGGTATGAGTTATTTGATTAAAATTTCCTGAAGCGACAACACAAAATATAAGGATGAGAAGTAGTCAGAGTTCTAGTGCCATATCCTAAAGCACGAAGTCAAACCAGGAACTGAACTATAAGGTAACTTTCATCTAAAGCATCTATGATCTTTGTGAATAGCATTACAATCCATACATCGATACTTGAGTTTATTCTCCTTGATAAATCCTATGTGAAAATTCGCATAAACTTATTGGATAAATGAAGCATTTAACCAGTTCTTTGAACTAGAGCCATAGTTAAACATAATCCAAAGTAAATGACAAATGGAAATTAATGAAAATCATCTTAGATCATTATTTCATTAATAATTCATGCAAACCAACATAACAAGAGAGAAAATAGACTCAAAACAATCACAAGGTTAACATCAGTATGCTCAAGAACCCCATGATTTACTAAGTTCTCAAATTGGACTCAAAACTTCAAAACTTGAACTTATTGTTCTCTCTATCTTACTTCATTCTTATCTTACGTATCTTGAATAATTTCAACAAACTTTTTTTCAGCCCATAATTCCCTTTTTATAAAAACAAGGGAGCGAACAAGCCTCAGGCCAGAGAATACACATGTCCACTTCTTACTGGACCGCTAATCCCTAATCAGTTAACTTTACATCATTTGTTGGTAAGAGAAGAAAAGCCAAAAAAAAAAGTGATCATTAGTTTTTTGTAGAGGAAAGAAAGGTGTTGTTCCAAGTGTCACTCCCCTGACACCAAAGTATCTTTTAACCGTTTCTTGCATTGATTCTATTTGAACAATTTGTACCTAAATCCGGAAAGAGAATGCACTTTAAAATATAATACCCAAGGCCAGACCTGTATTTTACATGACCGAATTGCAATTCTCATCCCAATTATTCATAATTCAAGTTCATCAATGAACACCTTTTTCCATGACTCGAAATCCTCCTTAGATGACCAATTGAAAGCCACCACCTGGCCCACCATTTTTCGATAAGGTACATACTTTATCATTAATGATGTGGCTATTTTATCAAAGTTTTCCAAGAAACTGATGACAAATGATAACTTTTCTGAAGTGTTTTCCAACATGTGAATATCAGCATTTTTGCATATCTCCTGAGTCTGGGCAATCATTATATTATTCATTTGCTCCTTCCATGCCTACAAATGTTTGACACCATCATGACTATGCAGAATATGAGGTAGTGGAGTCAAATCCTTTCCATCATAAATGTCCTTCAATGCTTTGATTTTGGACTCCATAGGAGCAGAAGACCCCTGGAACTTTTGCTCGACAATACTCTTAACAAATTGATAAGTTATTATGACTGTAGGATATTTGTTCCCATGCTGTTTTGCCCCAACTGCCATAAATTTTAACTTCTCCATTCTAGAGCCCCATTTATTTAGCAAAGGGATAGCTAGTTCTCTATCCTTTGGAAACAATTCGAGTGCTTGCAACATCAAGGCATAATTTGCATGAACACCATTCAACTTACTCTAGACCCATTTATGTAAATGCCTTAACACAGTATCAACAATTTTTGAATTATTTCTTCTTGCTGCATCCCGGATTTGGTTCACCATCTCCTTATATTCTTCAACTTGCTAGATCAACTTTTCCCTAGAAGGATCTCCGCTTGAGCTACTGGCCTTTTCAACTGCAATGGGCACTTGTCCCATATTATATGGGACCATAGCCCCAGATTGAACCTATGTAGGAGGTTGGGGTTGATCTACTGGAGGGTCAAAAATAATGTGGCTAGAGCTAACTTGCCTTTGGGAGCTCAAGGCTTCCATTTGTTGTGTCAGTAAAGCCATTTCAGTTTCTAGTTCTGCCACCCTTTGTTGACTTTTGTTATACTCAATAATAATGTCATTATACTGGCTTCTCAAAGTATCTCGGTCTTTAGTCAAGTCCTCCATAGTTTCCCTAGTGAATTTTGAAACATTCACAACCATGTCAACAACCTCCAATGTAGGGGTATCATCAACTCTTTTCACAATCAAAATGACCACTAAAGTCGGATGTTTTAGCAATAATAGGTTTTTGAGACCCTATAGATAATGACCATATTGCTAGAGAATCCCACTCCTCACTAAAAGATGATCCTTTAAGTGCCAATGTAGCCTCCTCCTCTGTTGCAAGAAGTGGCTTATTGGCTCTTCTAACTATGTCAAATACCACAGCATCAACAATATCCCATTCAGGGAGTAACAATATCCCACACTTTTGAACCAATGCCCTATCTTGTTCTGGTGTGATTTCCTTAAACTTCTCCTTCATTTTCACTCTGACCATTGACTGAATTACCTGCTCTAGAAGCTTTGGATGTAGACTTCTCTCATGTGCTACCTTCTCAGTATATGATGAGAGATGAGCTCTCCATACAAAATCTTCAAAAGCACGAGTATGAATAAAAGAGTCATCCATCATGAAGTCTTTACAAGCCTCCATTCTCAGATCATCACTATTTGTAATTCCTTTAATCTCATCCTTCCCCAATATTAGGGTGATGGCTCCTGAGCTCGTTGCAATGTCAGCTGGCTCTAGTGGCATCTCCAGAATTATTTCATCCGGAGTTACAATGATATCCTCCTCATCATTACCCTTTTGGCCAACATCCCTCATATTATCAATTTTATGCCTCTTTGGAGATGATGGGTGAATCTGTTCCAAAATCCTTGGAGGAGAATCTAGATCAACAATACCGAGCACTGATTTCCTTGGGGTAGATGATGTATCACTCATTGTAACCTCCTCTATCCTACTTCTCTTCCTCCTAGAAAATACCTTTATCTTCCCTTGAGGCTGGTAAGTAGGCCTTTCTTCAATTCTCATCTCAGGATGCTCCCCAATAACTTGTGACTTTCCCCTACCTTCTACAATCCTTTTGTCCTTTAAGACCCCTACTACACTCTCAAAATTTTCAAGAGCATAGATTGCCTTGCTGAGCTTATCTTTGACATTAGGTATAGGATAAAAACCAGGTATCTTCTCCTGTTTACTCCTCACCACTTTTGAATAGGCAATGTACATTGCCTTTCTCTCGTCCTATAAGTCCTTATCAAAAATTTTCTTGATGATATCTTCAAGAAAATAGAAGTTGTGGACAAAGGTCCCAATTCGGTGCTTAGCCTTCATTTGGAAGATAAAACCCTCAGGATCATAATTCCTAGGGTGTACAGTTCTTAGCCTATACGGCTTGAGCAATAAATGCAAATTTCTCCACCCTCCCTTTATCATGACAAAATCGGCAAAAGCTATATATTCAGGGAAAAAAGATCCCTTCTTGTGTTTAGCAGGCAAATGGAAATCGTGAGATGCTCCCAACTACCTCATGATTTCTACAAAACCAAGTCTAAGGGGGACCTCCCTAGGTAGAACAAATGGGATGGCATTTGTGCCAAAAACCATGAAGACTGTAGTGCCATGATTGGGGATAATATCACCCCAATTATGTGTCAAATTTAACTCAATCCTCCTCTCCATAGGTCTTAGGAAGTCATGAATTTCCTTCAAAATCCTGGGAAGACTAACAACTAAGGCCTTTCTTAACTTGGATCCGAAATCATTATGAAAGGTGACATAATCAAACTTATGATCATGCATGTCCAGGACTCTAGTCCAATATTAGACAGGCATTCCAATATCTCCTTCCATCTTCCTCAATTCCATATCTTTCTTAAATACCTTCTGGCCCCTATATAAAAACATATGAACTAGCAGTGAATACCATTTGAATTTTACCCAACTCTTTCCCAGCTTCAAAGCTGCTAAGCCAGAATGCATGTTCTCTGCAAGGTGAGTGGAAAAATCATATACCACATTATAACTAGGGTGTTGGAGGTTCACAACCATATACATTACCTCTATAGACAAAGTCTTCTTCAAATCAATCCCCAGAACTTGACATAATGCACATGCGGTTTTCTTAAAATGGGGGGTGAAATAGTCTACTGGGAAAGGTTCAAGCTCATTCCTGCCAATAACAACCTTTTTCTGATTTTTTCCTCTTCCCGACATAGCCAAATGGGGTATCAAAAGGGATGTCCTGATCAAACCCTTGGTGTTTATGTATTCCTCCCCAAAGACCTCCAATTTGATGGGAATCATATCCTGGCTCCATTCATGCAGACCAAAAACCTTTGCGATTTCCTCCCTAGTTACTTTAATCATTGGCTCGCTAAGATGTGTTTTGACAATTCAAGTCACAGGGTCATACCTTGCAGCAATATCCTTCAATAAGTCAACATCTTCATAGACATTGGGTACCACCAGCTTAACCAGGTCCAATCTCCATGGATTACACAGAGGAACTGACAAATTTCTATTTCCATACCAATTGGAAAACAACTACCAACCAGTGTATGACAATTCGGCATCGCGAATTGTACACTGTTTATCTATTAAAATTTCTTGAATCATGGGTCCATAGAACAATACCCTTCCATCTTGCTTCTTGCTCGTAGAAGGTTTCATCAAATCAATAATATTTTGTGAATAACCCCTAGGCATAGCCTCGGGACCAACAGTTCGTGCCTTAGGTGCCATTTATATCAGATAGAGGGTAATTTGAACTAGGGTTTTTGTTTAAATGATAAAAAATTATACCTTACTTTCTACTGCCATTACAAAAAGTCCTTTTATGTTCACAAAATCACTGGCACCTATATAAGCTCTAACAACCAATTTTCTTAACAATTCACCAGGAATCGAAAAGAAAATAGTTACCAATTATTCAATAGGCAATGCTAACATATTTCGAAAACACAAGAAAAGGTGTATGTGTCACTTACGATTTATTTTGCATAGTTTCAAATGCCGCGATAATGGAGAACTGAGATAATAGCTGCTTCCTAAAGCACCAAAGAATTCTTACAAATCGAAATGCAATACTGACATAGCAATTTACTGGTTATTTGGCATTTAATTACGCAGGCTGAGTCAAACTCGACCATTACTATTCGCTCGCACAAGATAGAATGGCTATAGTACAACACCAGTTCATTTGAAAACAAGCCATTGATCAAAAACACAGTTGGCCAGGCAGATGGTCCAAATCTGGTCAAAAATGGTTTGAAAATGACACATCCTCCTTCCAGTCAACAAACGAGCGAGAATACTGCCCATTAGGTACCACGTCAGAACGGAACAGGTCCCACCATGTTCGTTGATCAATAACACCAGCATCCACGTGTCAACACATCACGTACCTCGCAGCATTATTGAAACTAAAGTTTTAATTGCACGAGGTCAATGAGGTACGACCAAGATGCATCAGAAAGTACATAGCTATTGGCATCAGCATCCATCCATCGGTTAGCACACAAAACTTGGCCCCACCCTGTTACACAACAGGTGGTAGCATCTCGCAAGCCTCGCAACATTTCCCATGACATAAGCACAAACCTTGGAAGGTGTGTGATGAATAGTCAAGATCAAAGTCACTGCATCTGTCGGTCAATATATTCTGCACATGTGAAATAGTTACTTTAAAGAATGGGACCGAATAGGCGGACGGGGAAATAACCCATGGGGTCAAAAATAATTCAAAGGTTAAGTTGTAAAATTAATCGGTTGAAAATCATAGGGATGCAAAACCGAAAGGATAGGTAAAAGGGGCCAGTAAAGTTACGGCCGAAGAGGGATAAAACATGACTTAAGGGACCGATCACTGCCGATAATAAGTCAACATTCAAAAAGAAAAACCCTAATACCCAGACCAGTCAAAGGCAACGAAAATATAACCCACCATAGAGGGGAATAAAATAAAAGCTCCACCAGGGATTTTGAAGTTGGCTCTAGATTCAGGTATTCTTCCTTCTTGGCCTACTTAATTTTGCATTAGAATCCTGACTACTTCCAACAATTCATGGCCCTAGCTATTTTCAATGAAAGTGGTGCTCGGAAGCCAGTATTGACATGGACTCCTGTCTTGTTGAAGAATTTCGATTATTATGCATTTTTGGATTCATTCCTAGCTCCAACCTTGCGAGCTTTGGATGGGTCTATAAGTGGCATGACAATGCGTTTGACACCATGACATAAGTCATGATTGGGAGGCCTCTTGCCACCTTGCGATTGGTTCTTTAGCACAAACTTCACTATGCTCTATATAAAAGGCTTCATTTAGGAGCCTTTCTAACTCCCATGTTTTCTTTCCGATAGAGTGCTAGCCTTGGAGGCATTGTGGCAGCTAAGCAATATTGAGAATTATTACTAGGGAGGAAGACATTTGAATTCCTATTTGGTGTTGCCTATCATGTTCAGCTTGGTCTCAGTGGTGAAGAAGAGGGGCCCAAAGATTAACAGCTTGGAGGTCTTGTAATCTAAGTTGGGTAGTCTTGGACTGGTGACTATCAATGACATATGGCAATACAACCTGGGAAACAATCTGTTGGAAATTGGCATAAAAATTCCACATGAGCCCTGACCATTCAGGGACCCTTGGAGAAATGTTGAGGAGGGAAATTTGAAATATTATGTAGGCCTTGAATATTTTCCTACTACTAAGAACCCACCACCGTGGTTAAAATTTTACCATGTTATGGGAAAGCCCAACAAAAACCAGAAGATGAGCTCGTACCTGTGCAGCCAATTGAATAAGCTGGAATGGAAACCTAAAAGAATTAGGGACTTTTGGATATATAGGTAGGAGATAAAAGCAATGGGTGACCTTTTTCAAGAGGTCAACTTGGATAAAAATTTGATGACATCTAGGTTCACGAGCACCCAGATAGTGAGAACTCTCCAAACGCTTCGGTTTTGGAGCAGTACTATGAAAGGAGAGGAGCCAACACAAAACCTAGTGAAGAAGTAACTCAGAGACCCCCTGTCATTGAAAAAGAGCCAACACATGAGGAAGATGTCAATAGGTAGCTGACACAATAGGAGGGCTCTTCCAATACACAAATGTCAGAGCCTTCCAGCTCCTCTAGATCAGGCAGGAAGAGGCAAAGGAGTTCGGGTCATCGACGAAAGGTTATTGTGAACCTTGAGGTTTCTCCAGAGAAGAAAAGACAACAAATGAGAGAATTCTCTAGAGGAATGGAGTCGCAACATGTAGAAGTGGTGGCATCAGCTGCGAAGTCTTCAGGAGCCTAAGGTATTATTTTCTCCCTCTTCTCTCTCTACTATGTCTCTAGTCTCCTCTTCATTTTCCCCAACTTTTTTTGTCGCTGTACATCCCAAGCATTCCAATCCTTTCCCTCCTAGTTTTCCATTTCCATCCTCTTCTTTTCATTTCATCCCTAGGACATAGTTGGTCACCAGTTTTGACCTAATGAGCCAACAAATTTTATCCCCGAGGCTTGGACCTTCAGTTGGTACTTCCCTGACCTTTCCTCATACCACATTACCATCATCTCTGAGTGTTCAATTCATTCCACCATTCTCCCTAGTAATTATTACAAAGACTAGAAAAACCACTAATGCATTGAGCACGCTATCTTTCCCACTAGTAGTCCTTCGCGAGTTTCCTTTTTCTGGTGGACTGGGTATTTCTTCCCAAGAATATTTTTTGTAGGTGGATGCAAATAAAAGCATCTGCGCAAGCTGAATTCAAAAGAGAAGAGAAAAGGATGCGGGCAGACATGTAGAGCCTCTTTTGCAAATGGTATTCCACGAAAGCCAGAATTCACTGATGTTTGCAAAGATCACCCCCAATGTGATCAAACCGGTCGGGGAAATGTTTCCATGTGACCACTCGGTCAATGCCATTGGGATAGATTTGCATCAGGCCCATCCATAAGATAAGGTTGAGCTGATGGAGGAGACTCAGAGGGTGGTAACCACTGATTACCTCAAGCTCAATCTCCAAACGAGAAAAAAAGAGGAGCAGTTGAAGGAGCTGAAAGGCAAGGTTGATATTTGGGAAAAAGAGTATAAGGCCCAGTAAAATGAGATAAATTGCCTGCAAAAGGAGAGGAATTCTTTTGAAATAAAAATCAAAGAGCTCTAGGTTATGGGCATGAAGATTGTTTTGGTCCTACGAAATGAGATTGATCAAATCTGGGTGAATTAAGAAAAACTCCGTGCTGACTTGACACAGATGAATGAAGGTATGAAGCAGCTCCGACAGAGCATAAATGATGAGGTAAACAAAATGAATGCTGCTTTAGAGTGAGAAATTGAGAAGACAAAGCAGGCCAAATTGGCCTTAGCAGAAAGGGAGAAAGAGTTTTCCACTCTAAGAATCCAAGTGTCTATATTGGATGAAAGCTTATCGGAGCTGAGGGTGAACCTGAACAACTGAGTTGTAGAGTTAGAACTTTTGAGAGCCCAACCTCCTATGCCATAAATGAGCTCATTGGAAATTACCAAGCAGTTATATGCATCCTACTGGGATAAGGTCAAGGCACTATGCCTTAATTTGCAACCCACCCTGAGGTTTATGGCATAGGCAACTGACCTATGTGGAATAGTTAGTGAAAGAATCTAGCGGGTGCAAGAGATGACTACTGATAAGGTTCTAGAGGCAAGGATTCTATTGGGAAAGTTGTATACGACTTCTGATGAGGCTCTGAGTGGCTTAGGTATTGAAGACCAGGCAATGACGGCTATGGGCGTTAACATTATCATTTCCATGCACAAGGCCATCCAGCAAGTGGCAGAATGTAGAGCCAGATTGAACCAAGTTACCAGTGACATGTGGGAAAAAATTTCCCGCTTAACTCAATGAGGCCTCCCTTCACCTTTCATTGCAAATTAGGTTGTAGCAAGTGTCGAGCACATAATTGCAAAGATCGAAGAAAAGAAGCAGGAACTTTCTATTTTCCAATCTTTTGATCAGTCTCCGACTGCCACAAATATTGAAGGTATAGTGCATCATCTAGTGCAACTCTTTTTCCAGCTTGAATTGGAGGTGAGGGTATCTCGTGAATTGCCTTTTAAGGCAATCATTGACCTAAAATTGGCGCATGAACATCTTCGAGCCCTTTTCGCACCATCAAATGAGGTCTGGATTGGTCTGCAAACCGCTCTCTCTAGGTTGTGTGCGATAATGGGATGTTGAACCAAGGTTTTTGGGGTTCTTCATTCCGCTGGCAAAAAGTCCCTGTGAGTCACCAAACTGTTTCACAAAAAACCGTTGGCCTTCTTGATTATTATTTTTTCCTTCACGGTTGCACCTTATCTTTTATCACTCACAACCTTTGGCATCACCCACATGGCCTCCTAACGGAGATTCCTATCACTCTGTATCGCTTCGATTTTTTCGAGTTCCATGTGTGTGATGTGTGGCTTTCTTAAGTTGTTTTCGGAGCTGGGCCCACCATGTAGTTACTATCGTTCGATGTTGCCCACATGGCTTCCTCTCAGATTTTTTCCTTGGGCATCCCTTATTCTTTTTTCCAGGATCCATCTGCTCAACGCGTGGCGTGTTCTTGTGCGCTAGTTTTTTGGGAGTTGCTGCCTATGTCATTTGTTCTCGCTTGCCGTCGCATTTCCTTCTTCGATGCCGCATGTTTATTTCTATTACTGCATGGCCTTGTTCTCTCTAAGACAGTCTTGCTGGCACATTGTTGAGTTTTCCTTTTGTCCAGTTCCAGCTTGAGAAGATCTGGGGCATCGATGTTTGATCAAGGTGTCTTTCTCCATGGTTGTCAGGCGATGGGCTAGCCTATGTAAGTTTCCTTTCTTCTCTTTTTTAGGTTGATTAGATAGATAGAAAATCTTCCCGAGCACTAGGAATAGCCTCTATAATATTTTTATTGAACTTGGAGTTCGCAGACTGTGCCAATCAATTCAACCTTTCTTCTTTTCATGCATTTGATAATACTATTAAACTGTGTTGTTATTTTCCCATAATATATGAATGCTTGTTCTTCAGCTTTTGTAATATTTTATAGGTTAATAGATACAGACCATTTTTTTGACTCCTCTATTCTAGCGAAAGTTATACTAGATTATGCTATGCGGATAGAAGTTATTATTTTTTTTTAAGTGCTTTTGAGAAAACTTATCTAAATAAACAACATTCAATGGTTCGAGCCTTTGCATCCATCACTGTGCTTAGGTAATATCGTATATGATTTGGCGCATCACCTTTAACTTAGATTTAATATTCTCAGTTATCTTCCTAACCTTTTACCTCCCCCACTAAAATGAAGAGCCGACTTCGGTAAAACCTAAAGGTCACTTAGATGTCCGCAGAATGTCCCCCAATAGCTAAGTTTCCCATGAGACTACTGCCCCCTACAAAATCTTGCATCAACAATATCCTAAAGAAGATGACCATACTTTGAGTTCTTTTACTGATGTTGACTAGGTAGGAGATGTGGATGAAAAAAAGAGTACTAGTGGTGGTGCATTTGTCTTGGGAAATAAGTTGATTTCATGGTTAAGTAAGAAGAAAAATTCCATTTATTTATCTACTGCAGAGGTAGAACACATTGCTGCTACTAACAATTGTACTCAAGTATTGTGGATGAAGCAGATGATGAAAGATATTAGAGTTGTGTTTGATGAACCTATTTCTATATTTTGTGATAATTCAAGTGCAATTAACATTTCTAAGAATCTGGTGTTGCATTCAAAAAACCAAGCATATATCTATCAAGTTTCACTTTTTGAGAGAGAAGGTGAGTGAAAAGGAAGTCAGATTGGAGTATGTTCCTACTAAGGAACAAATTGAAGATATCTTTACCAAGCCCTTGCATAAGGATAATTTTGAGTATCTCAGAGGAAAGCTAGGGGCGATTTCCCCTCCTAATCAGAATTAAGATGCATCAACTTGCATCAGTCCGTGCAATTCATAGGCATATCATGTGATCCAGATTGATGTTGTGTTGGATGCTACTCAGGGGGAGTAGATAAATGTTTAGATATGTGGATCAAAGCTTGTGTGGAGAAAGATAATGTGTACCTTTGTCATTGATGTCAAAGGGGGAGAAGAGTCATGTGAAAATCTGTGAAATAGTTAAGGAGAAAAGAGTCAAAACTGAAAGGGATAAATTGTTAAGAGAAAGTATAATTGATGGCCTATTTCACATCATGTGTTGCCATCAATGCCAAAGGAGGAGATTGTTGGAGATTGTTGGATATTGCTGATATGTGGTTTTCATTGATGTCAACACTATTGGCATTAATGTCATTAAGGTTGTATATGTCAAGGATATTGAGAAAATTGTAATAAAATAAGTTACAGGTTGTTGGTGATGCAGTGAAGTTCAGTATGATGGATAGCTTAGTATATTCAGGATAAGGAGTTGTAGATTAAAGGGTTCATTTTCAAGTATATGTAGTTTATCCACCAAAATTTTTAGGGGTTCGCATGAATATTTGATCAAGTTATGAGTATCTGTGTTCTAATAGTTTTTCTATTACTTTAATTGGTGTTCCTAAAAGAAAATGATGCGATTGTAGTAATTTGAGTTGTTGTGAATTATTCTATGGTGATTCATGATGCTTGTGGATGTTTCTAGATCATTCTCTATTTGTTTTATTGGTTCGCATTGATTGTTGTGCTCGAGATTGGTGATTTTCTTCTGTGTGTTCATGTTTTTCATGTTCATGGCCAACAAGGTGATTGTAGCATGTTGTGGATCTTCGAAGCTAATTATTTAAGTTGTTTGAGACATGTTGTTTTGGGTCCTTGCTATGTTTTGGCCGATGCTATTTGATTCGCATTAATAATTTTTTTATTAATTTGGGCCAACAGTTTGTACACATTTTATATTTTATTGGGCCGACATGTAGTTGATGTTATCCCTAGTTGCAGATATATATGATTGATTGTTTATACCATTTGAAGTATGGTGTGAATGCAAGGTGCAAGATCTACGAATTCTATGTGAGAATAACATTCTAATCTTTTGAAGGCAGAATTAAAGTGTGAAGAAGAGTCAACATAAGACAGTGTTCATGTGCTTAACTGGAACTATAATCAGGCATTAGCAGATGCTATCTTCTTAGTTCAAAATCTCTCAGATGGATGAAATCTGAATGTGACTGTAAGACAGTGTGTCTTCCTTTGGGCAGTAAGCCTTTTTATATTTGAGCAGTGAGCTCTAGGTAGTGTGCTTGAATGCATTTGTATTCCCCATTTATAATACTTTTAACATAGTATAATCTTGTGGATTAACCTCCACCATAGTTTTTCTCCTAATAGGGTTTCCACGCAAAAATCTTGGTGTTATATGTATTTTTGATATGGTGATGGTTTATGCTTTCATGTTTGTTTATCGGATCTAAGAATAAGCTTAATAAGTATAATTTATGTGACAATTGATTCACCCCCCCCTCTCAGTTTTTTTCCCTTGCGTTGCCAACACACTTTGCTTGGTGATCCAATGTTTGGTAGTTTATTTTTCTTTACATTTTATTTTATGTTTTTTTTGCAACCTAAACTCGTTTTGACCAATATTCATTGGGTTTTGTTCATATTTTTCTTTTGATTGTTTCTTTTTTTTGTTGGATTTGGGCCGTAATTTCATTTTAATAAACATACTCTAAAACCCTCGTCGAAACCTTATTTTCAGGTTGCTCGCCAAAATAGAGATGTGAAAGGTGAATACTAGAGATGATGAGTTTGGAGGAGCCGAAACAAATTCTCAATTGAAGGTTGCTTCAAAGATTATCTTGGACCTATGAAGGCATGTTTTGATGAATCATCTTCTATAGGTATGGATATTTATCCACATCAAGTCTTGATATCTATAGGGTTTAATGGTCTAAATCTTATGGCTGATTTGTATTCTTTGCCAGAGTATTTTAAGGAACACAATATTCAGATATGGGAAGCTTCAAGCCCAAATAACATATATGCATACAAAAAAATTTAAAATTCAATTGGTTTTAAAAAATATTTCGCACAATGTAGCAAAAAAATTTGATCTTTGAGATTGATTTGAAAAAGTATGACTAGGATTTCTCTGTTTGCAACCATATTTGATATTAAACAGTTGTAGAAAATTATATTTATTGATATATATTTTTTATATTTTCTTAAACACATGGATTTTGTATTGAGCCCGAAAAAGGGGCCATGGTAGAAAATCACATGGATGCTTTGACTAGGCCATTTCCTTCCTCACTTTCCCTCATGATGGCCAAAACTTCTTTCTTTTTCTTACAAGTGATAACATCGGGTGCTAGTGCTTTCTTTCTTTGTCGGAGTACTGCTTTGTGGATTGAGCTTTCCTTTGCCAATGTTAGAAAATTCATGTCCAAATTTATTTTTGGCATGTTTTCTTATCATAGAATAGCAACATTTTTCTCACATTGAGAAATTTTATTATTGGAGTATAAAATGGGAAAAGTCAGAAGAGGAATCTAATCATTTAATCAACCATCCAATCAATCATTCTAAAATGATGTAATATGTTTATTGTTTTATTGTGGATAGGTATAGAGCAAGGAGAAAATGAAAAACTAGTGCCTTACTAGATGCATTTACAACCCACCCCATGTGCAACAATGGAATCACTGAAGACATGTATTCACACAGATGACTTTTTAGCTTTAGTTTTAGTTTTTTTCAATTTTATAAGTATAATAAATTAGTAGTTTGCATACTGCAAAATATTTTGTATTCAAACATCTCTATATAGAGTTCTTTCTAACATATTTTATATACAGTTTGAATATACAATGAATTATTTTCCAACACTATTTCAATCTTTTGAGAATATTTTTTGAAGTTGTATGATTTTTTCAATTTAATTTTTCCAATATAACATAAGAGCTTTAAAGTTTTATATCTTTCAATCACAAAATAATTTTCTATTGGTTTGCAATTTCATAGACTTTTTATGGTAACAACATTCTCCAAACATAGGATTTTACATACACATATAAAATTATTAGTTCATAAATGAATATCATAACTAAATAAATGACTAAACCATGACTAAATAAATGACTACCATGATTGAATAAAATGACTACCATGACTAAATAAATGACTACCATTACTAAATAAATGACTACCATGAATAAATAAACTACTACCATGACTAAATAAATGACTACCATGACTAAATAAATGACCAGTTAACAATAATCAATGACTAAATTAGTGACTAAATATACTACCAAATTCATCAATAAAAATAAGCAATAAATGACTAAAATTGGTTTAGTCATAAATTTGGTCACGTTATAAATGACTGGAAATAAAATACTAATGGTCACATGACCAAGCTAATGGTCACGTGACCAATTTTCAATAGTTTTTTTAGTCATTTATTATTGTTTTTCTACTAATGGTTGAACCGAAAAAGAAAAAGAAGAAGAAAAAGATAAATCCAAAGAGACCGCATAGTCCAATGAAGTTGGACTCATTTTTTAAAGGTATTTTACATCATGAGATGCTAGGAAAAATATTTTCCTTAAAAAAAAATGCAAATTAGGTTGACAGAGCCACCATAATAAAGGAAATCATCAAATACATTGTGATTATTGATGGAGACATGGATAACATTAAGAAAAAGGTTCCAGATGATGTGTGAAACATCTTAATGGAGAGGAGAAAAGAGGCCATAGAAAATGAAGAAAATCTTAGATAAGATGTGGAGAAAATTGGATTCTCCCTATCTGATGATGACAAGGCCACATTGGCCCAAGTCTTTAGCAAAGAATTCAGAACAAAACAAAGGGTTTCAATTCCGACGAGAAGATAACTAGATCAATTTAAGAAAATGTAGAAACAAACAAAGGAGAATATTATTGATATAGTATAGAAGTATGCCATGATTCCCATTGCCTCTACCAAGAAAGATCAAGATTCAATAAATGTAAACATTGGAGTTACTAATATAGAAGAAAACCCAAATAATACTCCTCTGGATATAGTTGAACCAATACAAGTAAATGCTAAAGATGAGGATGTTGCTATGAATGGAGAGGAAACCACAAAGTATGACACTCCTATTCCTCTGATGATATATGATATTGCAAATCATGGCAACTTCGAGACATCTATTCCTCCGGTAGATACAAAATAGAATACAGGTGAAGGTGAAAATCATGATATAGTTGATGAGCAAAGGCATGATAATGAAGAGAACAAGGAAAGAGATAATGATGATGTGAAGGAAGGTGAAGAAGATAAGGATGAAGAGGGTAAGCAAGGAGAAAATTATAAGGATGAAGGAGATGAAGAGAAAGATAAAGACAAGACCTTCAGTGAAGAAGAAGAAAATCTGCATACCAAAAAGAATGAAGAATTAAAAAAGTCTGAGGATTTACCTAATCCCTCTAGTGAATCCTCCTTTGGTAATCCTTTGAAAGGTCTATTGTCTAAATAGTTAAGGTTCCAATTGGTTGTCTCTTCTCAATTTTTACAATTTCCCATGCAACAAGGTAGTGCATATTTAAATAAGATATCTCTTACACATAAGTTGCATCTAGGTGATGTGTTTAATGCATCAACAAGAAAATAAATCATTAAAAAATTTCACAGGATTAGTGAATTAATGGATGAATCTGTAAAGGCATTATAAGAGATCACACCAAGAACCAATTTTGATACATCTTTATCTACTGTGGAAAATTTCAAATTACTGATTGATTCCTTTAAGGAATAGGTCTTAGGATTGAAAGGACAAGTGGAAACAAAGGTTGAGACAAGGATTACAGAGAAGAAGATAATGGATATCATAGAGAAATGTGCATCTAGACATACCAAAGTTGAATAATGTTTGAAAGAAGTAAAAGCCTATGAAAAAGGAGAAAAAACATTATTTTTGTATTGCATGAAGTGTTGGGATGCCACACAAGGAATAGAAGATGAAATGGACTCAATTGAGTCCCAAATAGCTAATACATCAAGTTCCTATGATCCAACATTGGACAAAGATGATCAGACCTAGACTGCTATAGTGGACTTGAATGATAAATTATCCAATTTGCAGAGCCAAAAGGAAGAGATTATCAAGCATCTTGGGAAGCTAAGGAACTTGGGAAAAAAAAAGCACAAACCTATATAAAGCACCCTTGCCAGTATTGACAAAATCTCAAATTTAAATATTATCCTCGGTACTATGGAAGAAGGAGAGGAAACTTTGATGGAGTTGGAGTCTCTACATAGGATTGTAGTAGTACCGAAGAATAAATGGGAAGAATGTAAATATTATTGGCAAGCTATTCTTCATAAGCTTCAATATTCAACATCTTTGGGTTGACCATTTCTATCTCTATATATTTTCAGTTTTTAATGCTTTTAGATTCTTTTGTACACATGTGAAAGTATTAGGAGTTTTTGGTTAAACTCCCTAAGGGGGAGCTAGTACATTCAATTTAGTTTGTATATATGTTTGAGGGGGAGCATCCTTTTACCTTGATGTTGAATGTGAAGAGATGTTTGGAGAGACAGTTGGGGGGAGAAGTTTTAGGAAATAATTTTTGTTTTGGCACATGTTTCCATCAATGAAAAAGGGGGAGATTGTTGAAATAATGAAGAATGTTGTCATTAATGAGTTTTCATTGATGTCAACACTACATGATGGATGTCAAAATAGTATGAAGGATGATTGTAGAAGAGTTATTTTGTAAGAATGTTTGATCCACACACCAAATCAATTAAGTACTTTTTCTATGTGTCTACACTAGCAGATTCAACACATAGGCCCTCTGATAATTTAGTCCATATTTTTTCACCCATACAAATTTAATTTTGTGATTCTAATATGTTGAAAATGGAAATCAATATCATCTTAATGATTAATTTCAATTTATTTGGATAAGTGGTTCAAAAGTTGTAAGTAATAGAAGATCGACATAATTTTAGGTCCTATGCCTGATCGACCTAATGCATGTAAAGAGTTGTAGAGATTAAATATGTGATGTGAATGGAAGAGGGAGCTATTATAGGTCCATGTTGACCTATGTTTCATGTGTTTTTTCATGAAGAAATTTTTATTTGAATTTGGTGCCAACAAGGCACGTTTTATATGATTTGGGGCTACATCTAATTAGGCTAACCTAGTTGATGTTTGTAATGAAGTTTGGTATACATACAAGGTTTTTTAGAGTTTGTGATAATTGAATATGAATTATTTTGTGATAATCAAATTTAATGTGTACATGATCTGAATGCAAGAAGTGAATATTTTTTAGAGTTGAGTGAATGAGTTTTGAATGTTGAGAAGAGGTGTGTGAATATAGAGCAGAGCAAAGATTTGTAATATAAGTTGAATAAAATGTATTAGGTTAGTGTTTTGAGCTTCAAAGGAACTGAATCCAACATATATTAGATGCATTTTGTATTAGTTCAAATCATGGATATAAAACTACTTCTTTCTATCTTTTTTTCTCTGTGAACAGTGAGTCCACCTAGCAATGAGCCTTTTTGTAATACCTTATAACTAATTATAGCATATTGTGAGCTAATCCTCATTGTGGTTTTTCCCTTTTTGGGTTTTCCACAAAAATCTTGGTGTTCATGTGTTGTGTGTGTTATGGGTTTTTAATGCTTTCATTCCTTATAACTGTTAAGTATGCTTTGGTAATTGGATGGTTAATGATTGGATGGTTTATAAGAATACTGATTCACCCCCCTCTCATTATTCCAAGTTTTCAACATATGGTTAATGCAATAGATGTCCAACCTTGTAAGGGTTGAACCACTTTGTTACTTGACATTACTTTAACACATATTGATGCATCTATACATGTTCCAAATGGCCCTAATATCCACATCACCATATGTATTATTGAAAAACCTACACCAAGGATACCCATTGATCCTATGTGTCTAGAGAATGTGATCACTAAGGAATTCTTGTTTGTGCAAGAACTTTATAAAGATTCATATGAGCAACTGAAAGCATGGTTTAAAACTCATGATGATTTTTCTTTCCCTATGGTAGGTTTGATAACACTTCCACTTAAATTTGGATGAAAAAAACTAGATTTATCATTCACCATCATCCTAATGTTAGACCAATTTTGTGTGAAGCTGGGATATCCATGGTTATGCTACATGAATTTCATCCCATCGATAATCCATAAGTGCTAAATTTTCCATTTGAAAATTAAATATATACAATGCATCATAGTGGGTTTAAACCTTTTGATTCTCATGGAAAATTTTCATTGGACTATTTTTTGCCTCCTATTAAGCCTCGTGAGGATTTATTGTTTATATCATATTAAATATTTAAACCAAAGCGCATAGTAAAAATATCCCTTAGCAATATCCCACTTGAGAGTGATCAGTGTATGTTTGTTCCTCCCACCCCACGGGTCATGTATGAACCCATTTCCAAAGAAAATATCCTTTTAGGTACACCAGGCATGTATGTTATAGTTCCTCTACCAATATCATATAAAATACCAAGAGATAATCACATGATTACCTCTGTTCCTTTGAAAGAGAAACAAATTTATAGACCTAAGAAGATAGTGGTTTCCCAACCCCTAGTTGTCCCTTCAATTCCTCCTCTAAGGGAAGACAATAGACCAATGGTATAGAAACCCACTCTCACCCCTTTAAAAATTGGAAACTATATAGAAAAATATAAATACTAAGTAGCATAGGTGTAGATTTGTCATGCTATTGCTCATCAGTTGGGTGAAAAGAAAAAAACATTACTTGATGATCAAATGCCTATCCAAAAGTATCATGATGAAATAACACCTTCACTAAAAAATGAAAATGAACCTTATATGTCTCAACCAAAAAAAAGAATGAAACAAGTACATATAGCTAAAACTTCCATTAGACCACCCATTGTGATAAATTTGGATGATGAGAATTAAGATGCTAAGATTGATGAACTAGTAGATAATGAATTATATTTGTTGTTTTTGAATCTTATGAATTTAGATGGGGGAAACCTGATGATCCTTCTGATGAGATTGATTCACCATGTGTTGAACTTGGTGATATTCCTTGCATGATACTTTTGTAGTCTCTTTGGATAGTTTCTCACCTTCCATATATGTTGAGAAAGATTGGGATGCAGACAATTTGTTTTAGATCAGCTTGCATGTGTAGTACCCTTTGTGTTTGCTTCATGTAATAATTTTGTTTTCTTACACATGATGTGATCTCCCATATTGTGTTACTTGATGTATCTTTATGTTTGTGTTTTTTCTTTGGAGGATCATTGTTGCTCTATTTGCACAACGATACAAAGGGGACGAATCTGTTGTGACATTCATCTATCTATTTATTCATTCTTATTTATGTCATACAAAAATTATTGTCATAAACTATTCAAGGTGTTGAGACACTTTGGTCTCCTCCATGTCGACCCAAAATATTTTTTCTCTCTATGTCCCATTCTTCCATTGTGTTCATAGTTCCACAAGTATCTAGGGTAATGATGTTTGTTATGAGCTTAGTTATATTGTAGCAAAGATGCATACTGACCCTAGATCTATGGATCCATTATGTGATCATCTTTGTGTTGTTTATGTCATTGCATTGGGACAACCCCTTGTTATGAGATAGCTTTATTTAGAAACATATCATTGGCATAGGGATTTCCAAATAAGCTCTCATGACCTTATCATATTACACTTATCATTTTATACCTTAAATAAATTTCTCATAGCATGGTGTTTATAAATTACTTTAAGGTGGGGGCATATATTCCATTATATAATTTAATTTATTCATATACACTAGACTTATTGATGTGTTGGCTTAGAATTTTGATCATTTGTGTATCACCTTACCAGATTTATTGGGACTATAAATCTAAGTATGGTTGGCATGGGTACCCACATAGTGAAAACCAATCCTCACTATCCCTTGTGTATTTCTCATTTTTCTAATCTTTTTGAAAGGCTCACCTAGTGAATATCAGACTTCACTAGCCCACGGTGCCTTTGGTTCATGATTCAACTTGCAAGTATTAGACTTTGTTAGCCCATGAGTCATGAACATATTGGTAATGCATCCTAGTAATATTTCTATAGAGCTTTCTAGTCCATTATTGTCATACCCTCCTTTTGCATTTTGTGTTTGCATTTGCATTGTTTTGTAAATTGTGTTATATTTTTTGGAATGTATATTTTGTGTTGTCTTGTTGCATTTCATACATGTGTGTTCATTTTCCCTTATGCTTATTTTCCACAGGATCTTAAATCCTAGGGGCTTGTGCACTCCCCTAGATTCATTACCATCCTATCTCTTCAACATTTGGATAATCGGACCTCTCAACATATTTCTACTTTCATGAAATTTTGAGCATAAGTTCATACTTTGACTAAAGTGGGTGATAAATGTAGCATCATAAATTGTTACCCTGACAAATTCACACTATATTTTGATTCCTCTTATGTGCATAGACCTAATTGTGTTCCTAATTTTCTAAATTATGCATTCCATGGCCCATTGAAACATTTATCAAGAAATCACATGTACAAAACCAAGGTAAGAATTTAATATTTTTTCCCTGATACCTTGGATCCCAAAAAACAGGGTTGGGAAAATGATTCCTAGGGAGGACTTGTCCACCTATTTTAAATCCAATTTTTAATGTGTCGAGGATGGAAATTTATTATTTGAATTTCAAATGTTTTGATTAGATGGGAAAAATAGGTTTTGAATGGACCCAAAACCATTTATAGGAAGGTTTTGAATGGACCTGAAACCATTTACAACTAGGTTTTGTAGGGACCTAAAACCCAGTCAAAGACAAGCATGCTGCTAAAAGAAGAGACATAGATAGCCAACAGTTAAAAAACAACAATCCTTTAAAAGATCAACAAGACTACCCAAACCTAGAACAAAAGGTTTTGAAAGGAACCTTAAATCCTATATAAAATGTTCATACATTGACCAAAATATTGTCTAGCAAGAGACACTACCTGTAACAGCCAGATGACAATAAATAAATTACTTGGAAACAATAGTTTTTGAGCCTAAAAACAACCTTCTTGATGATGCAAGAGAACTGAATCATCCTCTTAGACTCAAAAACTCTATAGGAGAATCTACCATGAGAACCCTTACCATAGCAACCACATTTCTCTAGAAAACCCAACCTCCACCTCAATTGGAGTTGCAAGAGGGAAAACCAGCTAAAGAAAAATATGCAATCCACCACACATGGACAACCCATCTCCAACTCAAAAGGATCAACCTCCACCCCAATAGGAGTATCTCCACCTCAATAGGAGGCACCATCTACAAGAATTGGGAGAAAGAATAAATTCTTGTAAAAGGGTTAACTTATTAGTCAAAGGCACAACAAAACCATGGGTCCTCGAGATGAATGCTGAAAATAACCCAGCTAATAGCAAAGTAGCAAGGGTAAACTTTGCAACCTAGGGAAACATAAGCATTTGGTACTTCAGGATAAACATTGAATGCAACCCAGCCAATAGACAACTATGAACAACTAGGATATCCACAAAACCCTCAAGAACCAAAAGCTGAGGGATTTCCACCAAACAAACCCATGCCATCTCCATCACCAAAAGAGAAGGAACTCTAAAAGAGGGGGAAGAAAAGATCCCCTTATGCCATAAATTAATTTGGGACAGTAGATAAAGCTTTATACGTATCCTTGTCAACAATAACACAATAGAAACAAAGGTAGTATAAGATCCATTAAGCTCCAAGAAAATTTTGGACTAAAAAAGACACAACCCATCCAATAAACCAAAATTTGGGAGAAACCTAGATAAATAATCCTCCAAAAGAAAGACTACCACCATTAGCAATAAAAAAATAACATACCATAGGGGGTTCAAGAACACATGATCAACTAGCAACACCATCTCAATAGCATAATAGAGGTCAGGTGGAACACCTTCCAAAAGTAGGCAGACACCCACAACAACAACATGGAGGGAAAACCACCACTCTATCATAGTCTCAATAGTGAAATAGTCACTAAGCACAACCCTCTTGAGACCCAAAAAACCCATGACCTCCTCAAACGACCAAGGGAGCTACTTAGAGTTAGCATCAAAGGAAGAAGGCAACAACCCACTTGACAAAAACCAAATATGGTCCACAAAAAACAAATATGGTCCACAAAAAAATCCTTCACATGTACTCAAAAGACCAATAGAAGTAGAAATTTGTAAACCACCAAGCTTGAAACCAGTGCCAAAAGATAGTGGGAACACCATAGCTTCTCAATAGGATGACATTAACAAGAAAACCTACAACAATGCTTCCAAATAAACCAGCAACAACAACCAACATGGCCCCGTTGCATCCCAGTAGGTTAGAAACAACAACTAGCCCTATAAAGCAAATCCATCTGCCTCTTTTGAATCATCTCCTTCCTCTCCTATGTCAACCCCTCATTTAAAATCCACCCCACTCCTCTTCTTGCTCCCTCTCCACACCATTTTTAGGGCATTGACTACTAAATTTTTTAAGATATTAAGGGTGTGATCCTTTGGTTGTTGGATCTATAGGAAAGAAGCCCCACCATTTCACCAAAGGATCTCAAATGCTAAATGTCTGTTATTGGGATTTAATTTGTAGGAAATTAGATTAATTTCATATAAATACCTAGTCATTTCATTATTTAAAAACTAATAAGGCAAGAATTGGAAATTTTGGTGATCAAGCACTTTTGGAAGCAATTATTATCAAATAAAGAGCAGTCAAGAGAAATATTTTTGGATCATTTCAAGTTTTATATGAGTTTATTCATGTTTATGCATACATTTTTTTGTGAGGAATAACACTTGTAGGTCTTCAAAGTAAGCCAAACATAATTTCAATCAAGCTTTGAGGATATGTTCATGAATTTAGTCCTTCAAGGAAATCAGTTTTGAGTGGTGAGTTGTATCCAATTATTGATTCCCCATTCATTTATCATTTAGCCTCTATCCCTCAGAAGGATAGCTCTCCTTCATCATTTTTTCTATTGTGGAGGTGGAAAAGGAAACATGAAGTTTGACTAAGGCAAGCCCCTATATAGAACAACCCTTCCTCTCTCTTTGAATGTGCTGGTTACAAATACGAAGATTGGAGGAAGATTGAAGACCATTTTTTTATTGTTGCATTCAAACCCTAGAACTTGATAAGATACAAAAACTTAGTTATTTTAGCAACCAACAAAGAGCCAACTATGAGATGCAAAAGGAAGAAGCCTCTAATCAGACACTTGAGAACTATGAAGAAAAATTGAAAATTTAGTCATCTAGATGTAGGCACCTTGGGTGGCACTGTCAAGTCAACTCAAGTTTAAATTCAAATCACAGGCACACACAAGTCTGCTTAGTTTGTTTTTGATAATCATATTTGTTTGTCACTTTCCAAATTTGTTGTTTTCATATCAGTTATTAAAAAAAAATTCAAACCCTTAAAAGAGTTCATATCAAGGTTTAATTGACTCACCTTTCAAGTTGTAAGTCAGCTTTATGCCCTTGCCAAACCCAAATTCTAAATGATATGTATGTGAAAAGGTGACTAATCCTAAGTGAATCCCTAGGGTTTAACTTTTCCAACATATCAATATGTAATTTGTATTCCATATGTAATTATAGTTCATTGGATTTGATTATTGATACTTCAACTATTATTGTTTGATGTGCTTAATGTGTGTGATGATTTAATAGGAAATTAATTATAAGCCAATGAGAGCTATTGATATAGCTATAAAATAGATTTGTGTTCACTATCTAAATCCATTAATCGGATGATTAAAATGTGTTTATTTGTATACTAATCTCTAGTCACATGCTAAATTCTTCGAAGACATCGAGTACCCTTTTGATTAACTTATAAATGTTATGTATTATGTTTAATATTTTAATTATGATGTCTATATTTGCTTAAAGTATTAAGAAATTATTTATATTATATGATTTTTTTTTATTTAAAATTAATTAGAAAAATGATTTCAACATATTTGAATGATAATGATATTATTCATCTTAAAATTAAACTTCATGTTTTTATGATTTAATTTGGTTTTTGTCTTCGTATGTATAGGAATGAAATCCTCTAAAAATTTAAGAATCCCATTGGTACCAATTTGGACATGATTAGTGACCTACTTTAATTTTCATTTCATTTGAGTTTAAAATTGCATTTCTATTTGGCTTGCATTTAAATATAGATTCAAATTTGAAGTAGGTATTTTGGTTAAGGAAAATATCTTAGTATTGTCATAATTTAGAATCTAAAATTTCCTAGTTATCAAAAAATTGGCTTTATGTAGAATTGTTTTACATTGAAGGAATGAAAACATGTCAACTGACCATTTGGTGAGACCTTGAAAACCCAACTAGAGTTTATTTAACCTAGGGAAAGGGTTAAGAGGAGTGGTTTCTTTTGTTATGAACGAATTATTTCAACTAAAGAAAGATTTTTTTTAAGTAGTATTTTGGAATATTTGAAGAGTGCAATTGATATTGGAAGAATTTTTATGCTTTAAAAAGAATTAGATAGCTTAGAAAGAGCATTGATATCACTTATTTTTAACCCCTTGGGTTCTAAATCTTTCAACAAGTAGGATTCTTGTGCTATTGTATTTATTATTCTTGTTATCCTTTCTCCTTGGAAGAAACTATACTTATTTCATCAACATGTAGAAAGGTTAAAGTGCTTCTAGTCTTGTATTATTTACTTTTCTTGGAAATTTGATCTTGACAACCATTGATGAAGTCTTTAGCGTTATGATTATTTCCCCTTTGTATATTTTTTTATAAAAAAAATGAGTCTTCTTGTATGTTTCAAATTATGTTTCATGCCTTTATTGTTGTCTTTATTTATATTTAAAATTTCAATAGAATGTGTATGATTATAATAAGTGTGAAAGGAAAAAATTATTGATTTTACCCATCAATGATATACAATTCCCCAAGGAAGGTAAATTTATAGTTTGGAGGAAACTTTTATGAAGTAGTTGATTTATTCAACTACTTATTTTCAACATGACCTATTAATTTATACTACCATCTTTTGAAGAAAGAGTGCCAAATTTTTTAAAATTAGAAGATTACATGCTATAAATTCATGTGAATAATTATATATATGTGAACCACCAAAAATATATTGATAACAAGGGAAAGAAGATTCCCCAATTAGGCCCCTAGGGTTTTTCACCTAGGAGCTTGGATGGAAGAATGACTCTCTTTCACCTAATGATATGCTTTTTGGGTGAGTTCATTCAAAGATTATGTGTTAATTAGGGGTTTTGGAATACGGTGTGAATGTGTGTCTAATTATGATGTCTAAATGCAATAAATTAAAAATAGAAGCTAACTAGTAATGTAAAACCTAAAAAATGTAAGGTGCTAGAAAACACATTATGATATGCAAATGACCTAAGAAACATAAACAAACTATTACATAAATGGATGAAATTGAAGAGGTGCACCTGTGAATGAGTTGAAAACTAGATTGGAGGCTAGAAATGATGCTAATGTTAAAATTCTGGCCTATTGGGACACTTACGCCCTTTTGGGTGACCTAGTCCTAGATCTGGAAAACTACACCAGAGCCCATTTTGGCCAAATGGGTATCCAAATCTACAAAAAACTCTAAAAAATAGGTTCAAAGGGACTAGGTCACCATTTTTGGTGACTTAGTCCTCTTCTAAATTTCTGGGAATCAGGGAATGGAAATGGAAGCCCACAGTCTGCACTTTCTGTTCCTCTAGGTGTTCGGTCCTGAAAGTGAAGAATCTTGTTTGTGAGTGTCTTGCAAGCTTCAACTAGGGTTTCTCCAACCTTGAAGATCTTGGACAAGTAGGTGAAGACTCTTCCACCTGGGTTCTTTGCCAAATCTGCACACAAGACCTACAAATCACACAAAGAGGGAAAAATTGTTGATTGTTAGGGATTAGGGGTTTTCCTTAGTCAAAACCCTTTTGAGTAATCAAACCAAAATTGACAAATGATGTAATGAAGCCTGGAACAAAGCAGTGATGTAGTTTACCTTGTCTTGATGATTGATCTTGAGTTGCATCAATAGAGGATTCAACCCTTTGGATGCTTCTTGAGAAAGATGTCTTAGTGACTTAAAATACTCAACCCTAGCTTGTTTTAGAAGAAGCAGAGATGAGATATTGAGAGGAGAGTGAATGAATAATGAACTAGGAGCCCCAAAAATGAGGGGAAAACCCTTGTTTATACAAGTTGTGCCCTAATTTCCTAAAAATAACACCATACAGGCCAACCTTAGGGTTTAGGAGATAGAATCCCGAAAGAAATTTAAGTTTATTTTATTTTTTTATGCCACATGGGACTAGGTCACCCAAGGTGGCGACCTAGTCCACCTAGGAATTTTTCATTGGTTGTCAGAGATTAAAGTATGATTATTAATGTTTGTCGGGATTTTCTCATGAAACACACTAAGATAAGACGTATATGTGCATTAAGGGGTCATTATAACATAAGAAAGGGTTGATTTAGTGATGAAAATCCTATGAAAGTGGGAAAATGTATTGAAAAACCTTACAAAACTTTGGCACAAGGCTTGGAAATGGGTAAAAAGAGGTTGAAAAAGGTCCAAAATCCATAGGCAAGGGTCCAAATGAGTGAAAAGTGTCAAAGGCTACACTTTTTGGTGACACAATATGTGTGTGTATGCGTTTGTGAGAAAGATAGGAAAAGTGATCCTAGATATGACTAGGATTAATCTCTTTTCACTTGAATCCATATTTGGACACAAAATTAACTAGGGTTGATGATTAGCTTGTTGCCAAAAGAGAGAGGCAATCTCCTAGGGTTTGTGTCCTTTTTGAGTTATAGAGATGATAAATTTGATGTGTGTTTTAACAAGCCTATTTGACATGTAACCCTAGATCTGAAAATATAATTTATCACACAAACATAAATGAAAAACCAAAAAATAGTTTCAGATTTGAGAATGGGATATGGAGAGGATCCTACTATTGAAATTTGAGGTTGAATAGTAGGGATAAGGTCACTGTGTTCTCTAGACTGAGATGCCTCTTGTCAGGATCTCAAAATTTTGAAGTTTAGGTTGTATTTTACTCTTTGTTTCTTGTGATTGTCAATTGATGAGACTTATACATCTGACCTACACATATGAAAAGAGGGGGAAATATTGTGTTGTATAGGGTCTTGCTTAATTCTATCATTGTTTTTGTATTTCTACCTCCACATACAAAAAATGTTGATGATCAAAAGGGCATTCCCTAGGTTGGGTAGAGGCCAAAACAATAATAATTGAATAAAATGATAAATTATGAATGAAAATGTTACCTTTGGTATGAAATCCTTGATGAATTGATGTCACACCACAACTTGTCACAATTTTGATCAAAGGATTCTTGATTTCTTGATAGACCTACAATAGGTTAGTCCATAAAACACCATAGATTGATGTAGATAGAATGTAGAGGATAAATCAATACTTCTCCATAATTAAATGATTTCTCTTAGTAGTTCTTAAATCATTTTTTATTATTATTTTCTTCTCATAGCATGATCTTAATTGATGAAATAATTATAGTAATAATATTAATTCTGCCCTTGAATTGCCTTGACTACCTTTAGGATTCTCAATTTTATCAATAGATTTTCTAGACCTTGTTAGGATTTCAAATGATGAAAAAGACTTGTGTTTATATGCATTTATTTAATTTCCCACTAATCAAATACCGATAGCCAACAAATAAATGTGAAAATGTTGGCATTGACAAAATTCAGCCAAAATAGGTTGGATAGGATTATTGGGTGCCCTAGTATAGACTTATTATTTTGGGACCTTTTTTACATCATTAAATAAATAATAAATATTAATTTCTAATTTAAGTATGATTTCATAAAAATAATAATAAAATGGGAAAATTATAATCACAATCATGTCTAGGAACATATGGGGAGCTAAAACTAGTGTTAATTTGTCTGAGTGACAATTTATGATGGTACATTTAGCCCACACTTTAGCGAGAGTATGAAATTACACACAAACTCACACTAAATTAAGGATAAGACAAGAAGGGTTTAATTATCAAAACCTTGAATATAAGGGATACTAGCCCCAGGTTCAAGATCCTATGGCATAACAATATAAAGATAAAGGAACACACACACATGAGATGCAATGTAGCATGAAAATCATGAAGCATACACAATGAAGACATAAAAGAATACAAAATAAGTACATAAAGTAAACATAAGGAAATATAAGAATAAAACACACATAAGACACAAGGAATACATGATAGCATACACAAAATAAACATGCCAAATATATAATGTAGACACATAGCAAACATCAAATAATAAAAACACAATAAGACATAAACAAAAGGTTAGTATACTAAAAATGATTCAAGTCAGTAAGGTAAAGAGAACTCAATATTAAATTTGTCTCAAATACCAAATGACATCCATCTGTAATGTCGCAGAATTGTACCTAGGGGCAATTCTACATTTTTGCATCTTGCCTAGCATTTATGACACCTTAGAAACATTAATGGTAAAATCTCACGAGTCAAAATTTCATGATTTTGACCCCATGAGGACACATGGTGAGATAACAGAGGACCGACAAGGCATTTCCCAAAAAATATAGGCTCCGGATGCTTGTGCAGTGCACAGACGTCTACGTGGTGTGCTAGCATCCTGGTGGTTTTTCGAGTTTGAAATGATAAATCTAGAATCCTGACCCTAGTGACACATGTCTAGGATATTAGGTCTCAAGTGAAATGGCTCTGTGCTACCCTTTCATGCATTAAAAACTCCTTTTGGCCCTCATATTGGGGTTGGAAGCCATCAACTCAAGAATTCTCACCACTTGCTCTAGTCTTGGGTAAGCTTCACCCTTGGATAGAAGCACTCCTATTGGTGAAGCCATGCTGGACTAAGGTCCCTCCAGTAGCTACCAACTCTCCAACAGCTACTAGCTCTCAAGAAACCACACCGTGGTGTGCTTGTGTGCTCTAGAAGAGGGTCTTGACTCGTGGGTAACACTCTCTCTCCTTATCTCTTTTTCCTACTAGCTCATTTACTACTTTGTGGTTCGGGCTCTACTCCGAAGTGGATTTTTTTTTTTACCAAACACTTTGTTTACTTCCTTTACACTCTTTTCCAAACTTGGTTGTTCGTGGAGGTGGGAACACCAATATGGGGGTCTGATTGAGGTAGACCCCTATATAGCCCCAACCTTTTCCCCCCTGATCTCTTGTGTGCAAGTTAGAAATGGTAATTTGGACTAAAAGATCCGAACGCACGAAGGTAATATTATTTTGAGCCCTTTTGTATTTTCATTTAGCTCTTTTCTTTCTATTGGTTATTTGGTTCATCAAGCTTTCTGATTCGAGTCAAGAAATAAGACTTTATTCTATCTTCCTGAGCTCCTCAGTTCTTTGTGACTAGTGATGCCAGTGCATCTTTTAGACTACAATGCATCACGCTGGCATCCTAGAGTTGCACTAACATCTTTTGGATGAGAGCTTCTTAGTCAAGGATAGAAACCTAGAAGTCTTGCTCTCTCGGGTCCTGAACCTATTCTCTCACTTCCCTTCATGATTCTATTGGTTGATTCGATTTGAGGTGTATAAGGAAGTTCATTCCCTAGTGTTCTCTTGAGAAGATAGAGGCCTGTGTGCAAAAAATCCCTCTTATATCACATTTTGGTGAACTCGACGTGAATCGCCGAATCCATTTTCATAATGCCTTCTATCTATAGCGAAGTATTTTATGAACAAGATTTTGATATGTTGGAAAATGCTCTGGATGATTTCTTAGAAGCATTTTCCCCTATTTGTAAATCTTCAAGACAAACTCCTTCCTTACTAGCTGAGGAGTCGATAAACATGGTGGTAGTTTTTGTGGCTCCTCCAAGCCCTAAGAATCCCTTCATTTACATGACCCTAGTTGAACCATTCCCTAGGAAAGACTATTCTGCCTATGAGATTTCAGGTCGTAGTGACCCATCGAACCTATATTCATGATTTGAAAAGGCTAATGACTCCACTTCTTATAATACCATAGGACACACATACCCTATGAGGATAAATCTACAAAACTTAGAGAAAAAAGTTGTCATTCCTACATCACAGCCAGATCATGTTACTACTTATTTACCTCCATCTCAACCTAGCCTTCCTCCAACTCCTAAATCCGTGATCAAAGCACCATGCGATTAAGATCTTGTTGAGAAACTTTGTGTTACTCCGGCTAAGATCTCACTATGGTATTTGCTTTAGACTACCTTGGTTTATCAAAAGATGCTACAGGAGGCCTTACAAAATATTCTCTTGCTTGCCTCAGGTAGGCATACGGATGTTGATGCATCGATGGCACATATTCGAGAAGATTCACCAAATATTACATTCCACCTGTAGGAACTCCCACCTCCGGATGTATAGAAGCAAGAAAAACCTTTGATGGTCATAGTAAACATTAACAACATCGGTATCAGACATACCCTCATTGACACTGGTTTAGCCCTCAATGTTTGTGGTATAGATCTACTACCTAAAATTAAGGTGGATTCATCTTCCTTGCCGACTTCTTCCTTATATATTCATGGGTTCGATAACGCTGGTAGCCAAGCTCTAGGCATGATAATGTTACATTTTCAGTTGGGTCCCATTACTTTGCCTACATTGGTTTATGTAATTCCCATCTTGTTACCATACAATATCCTTCTAGGAAGACCTTGGATTCATGATATGGGTGCAGTAACTTCTACCCTACATCGTTCTTTGAAATTTGTTGCTAACAATCAGGTGATTACAGTTAAAGCAGATCCAGAAGCTATGTACCTTTGTTTGCTAGCTGCTGCTGGTCATAACTCAGCTACTTCTACCCTCAATAATTGTATTCCTTCCTTGACTGCTGATGCTATGGCTTGTTCCTCATTGATACCTACCGTGGAAGTTATTCCATGAACAAATATCAACCAAGATGAACCACCTAAGATGGAAGAATGTAAACCCCCTCCGTCTTCTCCTTCGTCTCTCGAGGTAAATTCTCTTTTAGGTGACAACTAGGGTTCCTTGAATTTATCTAAATTCTTCATGGAAAAATATAGGTCGAACCCCTCCACTATGGATTTTCCAGGTTCTACTAGTAAGATAAAGAGTGACCCTCCTATGGAGGAGGAGAAGTGTGATCCTGTCCACGAAACCACTCCTCCCCTCGAGAGTGACTCTACCCCTGTAAAAGAGGTTAATGCTTACAAGTCACATAAGGTAAATGGGACCACCCCCATAGAAACTTTCAATGTCCATTGGTGGAATGAAACACTCTACGTGGAGCTGTCCCCTCCTAAAACTCTATAAGCTCACTATGGGTTTGGTTATAAATTTGCCTCTCTGTATGGAAATGGGTAGAAAGGCCTAGGATGTATCAAACAAAGGCATACAAGTACCTATCCAATTTAAGCAATGACAACACAACCTAGGTTTGGGGTGTCTTGCTAAATAGCCTAAGTAAAAACATTGGTGGGGTGTCAACATGATTTCGGCTGAACTATTAAACCTGGTCCATCCTGAACTGATAGAAGAAAGGGGAAGAGCCAAGAAAGTTCATGTAGATGTATTCTCTTCAGATGAAGCCTTGAAGGAATTTCTAGGTGCTTATTCCCTACTGCTCCTTATCATCACAAGAAATGATTCCCGTATTGCTTGCATAAACAAGCATACTTTAAAGAATCCATTCTAAGCATTGACAAGGAAGACCCTCTATCTAACGTCAGTGATAATGTTTCAATATCTCATCTAAAGGATCATAGTTCTCTCCTTAAAGGGGATACTATCAAAATCCCCATTACTACAAGATCTTCAAAAAAAATAATCAAGATAGGGAAGTGCCTCTCTACTGAAGAAGTGGATGAATATTCCACTCTCTTGCGTACTTATCCTGATATCTTCACTTGGATAGATGAGGATATGCTTGGTATAGATGAGTCTATAGTGTTCCATAACATCATTCTATGTCCTGACGCCAAGCTCGTTGAGAAAAAAATCCAAAAGATAAATCCTAGGGTAGCTCTAATGGTCAAGACCGAGATAGAGAAGCTATTGAAAGTAGGCTTTATCTTCCCCATTGACTATTCTCCCTGGATATCGAATATAGTAGTTGTTAGTAAACCTAATAGCCGTATTCACATATGCATTGAATTTTGAGACCTTAACAAGTCTTCCCTTCAAGATGACTTTCCGCTACCTAATATAGATATGATTGTGGACTCGACCACAGACCATGCATTGTTATCTTTCATGGATGGTTTCTTGAGTTATAATAAAATTCGTATTAATCTAGATGATCAATATAAGACAACCTTTACCACCCCGTGGGGAAATTTTTTCTATGTGGTCATGCGATTTGGGTTAAAGAATGTAGGAGTGACTTACCAAAGAGCGATGACCTTGATATTTCATGACTTTATTCACAAGATCTTGGAAGATCATGTCGATGACATCTTGGCAAAGTCTGTAAATTGTCAAGATCATGTGAGGAATCTTTGTCTTATCTTCAAAAGGATTTAACTTTACAAGATGAGGCTCAATCCCCAGAAGTGTGTCTTTGGCATTGACGCGGGCAAGCTTCTTGGGTTTATAGTCTCTTATCATGGGATTGAAGTAGACATGAATAAGATTGAAGCTATTATTAACATGTCTCCTTCAAAGAACATCACCGAACTACAAAGCTTACAAGGGAAAATTCACAAAATTCATAGATTCATATCTCAGTTGGCTGACTGTACCCTTCCTTTCACCCATCTCCTGAAGAAAAATGTTCACTTTATATGGGATGAAGAATGTCAGCAAGCTTTTGAATCTATCAAGGCTTATTTGACCAATCCTCCTATATTAATGTCGGCTATGCAAGATAGACCTTTCCTGCTTTATCTCACCACCTCACCATACACTTTGGCGGCCTTGCTAGCCCAGTATGATGATGCAGGAAGAGAGAGCAGTTTACTACATTAGTCATGTCCTGGTCAATTGTGAAACCCATTATTCATCCATGGAGAGGAAACTCCGTATTCTTGTCTTCACTACACAAAAGCTAAGACACTATCTCCTCCACATTGAGACTCACGTCATAGTGAAAATAGATCTTTTGAAACATCTATTCTCTACCACTGACCTTGTCGGGAGATTAGCGAAGTGGGTTATGTTGTTGTCTGAGTTTGATATGAGATTTGTCACTCAAAAATTGGTAAAAGGACAAGTTGCTACTGACCAATTGGTAGACACTCCCTCTCCTTGCTCCTCCCCTGGGTTGGATTTATTCCCTAATGAAAATATCTTCACAATCAACTATGACCTTGAATGGAAAATGTACTTCGACAAATCAAAGTGTCAGACTAGTTTTGGGGCATGTGTAGTCTTGATGTCCCCCAAAGGTAAACCGGTCCCCTTATCCTTTTGATTAGATTTCTCTTGTACCAATAATATCGCCAAGTACGAAGCCCTTATCGTTGGGTTACATGTCATGATTGTGTTAAAAATTAAATAGCTTCATATACTAAGCGACTTTGAGCTTATTGTGAATCACATTATGGGGACTTATCAAGCTAAACAAAGTAAGTTGTCCTAATATAGAGACCTTGATTTGACCTTGCTTAATCAATTTTCCTCTTTCACAATAAACAGTATCCCTAGATGAAAAAACAGACATGTAGACGCCATGCAAGAGCAACTTCTATGGTACCTTCAAAAGAAGATACAAGGGAATACCACTTTGTGATACAGGTCATGCAAACCCCGGTAGTTCCCAATCAAATTAAACTCGAGTCTCTGACTTGCCTCCATGAAAATTTAGGAGAGTGGTTCTCTAACATCTACAATTACTTAAGGAATTGAAATTTTCTTGAAGGTGCGACAAAAAATGATCGCATTCGCATACAAAAGCTTTCAACCCACTATGTCATCTTATTCGATGTTCTCTACCATAAAGCATATAACGACTTGCTGCTAAGATGCCTCACTAGAGTGGAAATACCCCTTACCATTAAAGAATCCCACATGAGCTCTGGGGGTAGAAATTTTGGTGGTAGATCCTTGGTGAGAAAGCTGACACATATGGGGTATTACTGGCAAACGATGGAAAAAGATTCCTTCAATTTCCTCAAAAAATGTCTCCAATGTCAATAGCATAGCTGCCTTATCCACGCTCCCACTCAAGAGCTGCAGAACCAAACTTCCCCTTGGCCATTCACAAAATGGAGGTTGGATATTATTTGGAAAATATCACCTCCTTCTTCTAAAGGACATAACTATATTATCACTACTACAAATAATTTCACAAAATGGGTTGAAGCCATTACGCTCCTATCGATGAATGTTGAAACCATCTGAAACTTCCTATTGAACATCATTTCCCGATTTGGATTGCTTGCTACACTTGTTTCTAACAATGGTACACCATTGAAAAACAAGGAAGTAAAGCAATTCCTACAAAAATTTCATGTTCAATATAGATTTTCTACACTGTATTATCCACAATCCAATGGCCAAGCTAAAGCTTCTAACAAAATGCTTGAGCTAATCCTCTGCAAGATGGCTAATAAACACGGTAATGATTGTCACATTCATTTAACTTATGCTTTATGGGCCTATCGCATGAGTGTTTGTACAACAATAGGAATGATGGCCTATAACCTCGTGTATGGTGTCGAAGCTATCACACCTTTAGAATTAGAAATCTCGTATTTACGGGTTTCCCTTAGGGGGTTGATTGATGGTGAAACCTATCAGGTTAACTACCTACATCAGCTTGAGATGCTCAACAAGCACCATTTACAGGTCCTCGATCACCTCAAATCTTATCAGTGGTCGCTATCCAAATGATACAATCAAGGCATGCTTTCTAGGACCTTCAAGATAGGAGACCTATTTCTATACAAAAATCAGCAAAATGTGAACGCGCTACCCGACCAAAAATGGAAATTTAATCCTAACTAGTTAGGTCCTTACATTGTGGTTTTTGTATATGATTGGGGTGCCTATGGATTATCATCTATGGATGGAACACCTTTAAAATAACTTGTTAACACGATGCATCTTCATCGATACTATGCATAGTGTCTGAATACACCATGTATGTGATGTTCTCCCTAAAGGGTAGTAATACTGCATACATTAAAATCTATCCATTTTCACATTATAAAAGAATAACCATGTGCGTGTGCATATAAAAATATATCATCTATATTAGATTAAAATATGGGTAAATGTGTCAAGTTAAATCATGATTAGCATCTAATAATAACATACATCAATGTAATAAAAACCATCCATAGCATAAGCATATATTAAAATGGAAAAGCATGCACACATGAAAAACTAGGATACCGAAACTGATGTATATATATATATGTGTCCAATGTATGAATAAAATATCATATACATGTATCGTGCCACTACTATAAAAAATTGAGTGGCTACTAAATATGTGTCTTTAAAAAAGATCTACAAGTATGCATGTATATCTACATCCGGCTGCAAAAATGATATACAAAAATGAGGATCCTATCCTTGTGGCATGTGGCTCCCTGAGCCCTCTGGCTCTAGTGACTGCTCTAGTGCTTTGGGAGGTGGCTAGACGGTGGTGTGTGATTAGGATTGGTATGAGTGCAACATAGATAGGATCACCCGTATCCCTCTGAGCTCCCCCTACAATGAGCAGATATCCATCCTCACATGTATCAACTCCTATTGTAGCCAGGATCACAATGGTTGGTTGCACGTTGAGCTCATCAATGTAGCTCTGAAGGGTATCGCATGCCGCCTTGGCAACATCAACCGTCATCATGTCCGCATCTCTCTCGTCAAGTGTTGTCTATAGCTCCCCCAAAAAACAATCTCACTAACCCCTGGTGACAGTTAGCTTTGTAGTTAGCTGGACCACCTTCACACACTACTCCTCATATGCAGTCCATAGAGGCGCCACCGGCTCAAAAGTTGGGGGATGCCTCCATGTTGAAATAGGCCGATATGCATCTAAGACCGTCCCCTGGATCAGTACAACAAGGGCTACCTCTAAAACACACTGAGCTGTGAGCCTAGTCCATCCCTGTGCATCCTCTGCAACCACAAAGGACAGAAGAGGATCAGTATCACATGGCATGTATATGTATTAAAAGCGTAAGCAGAAATATGAAAATTAGGAAAGTAACAATAATACATTATGTATACTTGGATCCCCTGGCTACAAGTTAGGATCAGGGTGTGGATCAATAGTGGGGCATGCACCATCAGTATCAATAGCTACCCTAGGAGATGCTAGTGTTTTTGCTAGGATGGTGGCAGCTACCAGCACCGATGAGACAGGAGTACCTAGTGGGGGAGCTGACCTCCTCCATCATTGCGGCCTCATAGGCGCTGCCTCCTCCTCCTATCTTGGCTCCTTCTCCTTCTCCTCTACTCTTCCCTACTAGCAGGCTCTCCTCCTACCCTATTCTAGCTATTGAGGCTCCTCTTGGATCCGCCTTGCCAAAGATGGGCGTAGGACGATGCCTCTCCCACCATCGGGTGAAATCTACTGCAACCCTAGCATTATCCAGTATCGCCATAGCCAGTAGATCATGTTTAGGCTTGTCATCATCTAAAAAGATGATGTTTGTGATGGAAGGGAGAGGCGATCACCAACCCTTGCTGCACTACGGTGTGCCCTAGTGTATGTGGGCACGTCAGGTGGTATGGTTTGCACATGACCATGCTATCACATGACCCGACTCCAGTAGTGTGGTACAATGATGTACTCATGGAGACCCACTAAAAAATGGTCCCACTGTAGATTCCTAAGGAACCTACTATCATCCACCCACCTAAAATAGTGGTGAGGCCTCTAGTGCACCTCTCCCGCAATGATAGTATCAAACTGCAACCTCCAAAATTGTAAATCCCCAAAGCGCCACTGGCCTGTCATATCATACTAGTGGGCCATCGGGACATCATACGGTCATCATTAAGGGAAACCAACTGGCTGGGTATACATCATGTGGGAAAATTCCCATACCTATAGTAGTGTGCATGCTATAAGGCTACGGTACTCATAGTGCACGTACCACCCTAGCTCTTTGTAGAGGTGCGCTACCATTCTGAGCCCCTAGGCATACACTATCTAGTGCTCCACCGTATCTCTAATAATTAGAATGAGGCTCCCATGTAGGTGCTAGCCTCGCCCATCTATGGTTGTCAAAAATGCAATGGCCATCACCATCACCTAACGCTATAGTCCTCACATGGTCATACCAATGCATAATGATGTGACTAGTGTTTTCACTATCGTTGGTCCACCTTGTGAAGTAGAAAAATCACTCGCTATGCTCCTATGCTGACCAGGTGTCATCTAGAACCACCCGTCATCCATAGATGGGAAGCTTGAGGATCCGATAAACATCCTCCAGCGTGATGGTCATCTCCCCATAGGGTAGATGAAAAGAGGAGGTGGTAGCATCCCATCATGATAACGCATCTCCATCATGGTGAAAACATGCTAGAGACTGACTCACTCTAAGTGAGTGACCTCATCTAGAGACAGTCGGTCTCTCTTCTCTCAGATGAGGCAAAATGCTCACCCTCCGGGATGCTCCTGAATCTCTGGATACTCATGCAAAAGGTAAAAAAGGTTTTAGTCAAAATCCTAATCATGATAGAAAACTATTCAATAAAGACACATGCACGCTGCATAGACATCTATGTAATGTGCCTGCGTTCCAAATCCACCACTTTCGCCCAAAGGACGCCAATGCATCCTCGGGACGATAGCGCAAACCTAGGACACTAATGTCGTTCCTAGATGGAAGCGCGAAAAGAGGACGCAGACACACATTTTGAACACCTCTGCACCTCAAGGTGTAAAAATATAAAAAATAAGCTAAAAAAACACGTGTATCGAGGCTAAGAAGCCTACTTGATTGACCTCATGACTCGCAATGATGTCGTCACATAGCTGCTCTAGCCTCAGTGCCTCATACTCTCTCTTGCTTGAAATTTGGCTAACTTTTATCTCACAAAAGTCAACAGTTTTCTCACAGTGAATGGTGAAAATGACCCTTCTAGGGGCCCACCTAGGTATATATAGGCCCCACAGGGCCCATTCTTCCTGGAGCTTGTGCCCCCCCAATTTCTCTTGACTTCACCCCACCATGCTGGGGGTAAACTCAAGAGGGGGAATATGGCCACATCTTGATCATCTCTTTTTTTCTTCTTTCGAATCAACCAATTTTTCTTGATCATTCTTCTATCCTTGGTAGTTTCTTCTCGAAACTGACTCAAAATTTTAGTTTTGCAGGATACAGTTTTGAATAGTTTTTTGTGACCTTGGTGTTGCTAATTGTTGAGCTCAGAAGCTGGGGGCATCCTCGATACCATTTAGCTCAACCTCAGCGACCTCTGCGGTCCTTCTCTTTGGCATGCACTTCCGTAAAATTCAAAAGTCGGGTGAAATTTTTCTTCTCTACTTTAGTAAGGCTAATTTTTTCCAAAATTGAGCCTACTAAAGTGGGGGCAAAATTTAATGTCGCAGAATTGCACCTAGGGGAAATTCCACATTTTTGCATCTTGCCTAGCATTTATGACACCTTAGAAATATTAATGGTAAAATCTCATGAATCAAAATTTCACGATTCTAACTCAATGAGGACACATGGTGAGACGGTAGAAGCCTGACAAGGCATTTCCCGAAAATACAAGCTCTAGACGCCTGTGCGGCGTGCTAGCATCTTGGCGGCTTTCCGAGTTTGAAATGATGAATCTAGAATCCTGACCCTAGCAACATGTGTCTAAGACATTAGGTCTCGAGTGGAACAGCTTTGTGCCACCCTTGCATGCATTAACAACTCCTTTTTGCCCTCATATTGGGGTTGGAAGCCATCAACTCAAGCATTCTCACCACTTTCTCTAGTCTTGGGTAAGCTTCACCCTTGGATAGCAACACTCCTATTAGTGAAGCCATGCTAGACTGAGGTCCCTCCAGAAGCTACCAGCTCTCTAGCAGCTACCAGCTCTCAAGCAAGCACACTGTGGTACACTCGTGTGCTTTGGAAGAGGGTCTTGACTCATGGGTAATGCTCTCTCTCCTTATCTCTTTTTCCTACTAGTTCATTTACTACTTTGTGGTGCGAGCTCTACTCTGAAGCGAGTTTTGTTTTCACCACACACTTTGTTTACTTCCTTTACACTCTTTTCCAAACCTGGCTATCCGTGGATGTGGGAAAACCAATACATGGGTCTAACTAAGGTAGGCCCCTATACAACCCCAACCTTTTCCCCCCTTGATCTCTTGTGTGCACGTTAGAAACAAGAATTTGGACTAAAATATCCGAACGCACGAAGGTAATCTTATTTTGAGCCCTTTTGTATTTTCCTTTAACTCTTTGCTTTCTGTTAGTTATTTGGCTCATCAACCTTTCTGATCCGAGTCAAGAAATAAGACTCTATTCCATTTGCCTGAGCTCTCGAGTTCTTTGCAATTAGGGATGCGAATGCATCTTTTAGACTATAATGCACCGCGTTGGTATCCTATAATTGTGCTGACATCTTTTGGCCAAGAGCTTCTCAACCGGGGATAGAAACTTAGATTTCTTTCTCTCTCAGGTCCTGAACCTATTCTTTCACTCCCCTTCATGATTCTATTGGTCCGTTCAATTTGAGGTGTATAAGGGCAGTTCGTTCCTTGATGATCTCTTGAGATGATAGAGACTCATGTGCAATGAATCCCTCTTGTATCACACCATCAAATATGGTGTAAAAAAAATGGTGCTCTCATAAGGACTGGCAATTTATATTATGCTAAATCACCCATGAGCTACATATATTTACTATCTAGCAAGTTTTTTTATGCTAGGTGTCTATGCAATATTATGGGTTTCACAAGGATAGCAAGTTGTATTATGCTAGTTTACTCATGAAACACATGGATCCACTAGCAAGAAAGTTGTATTATGCTAGGTGGCCATGAAAAATTCTCAAGTACATGAATCAAAAGGTCACATTACACTAAATTCATAGACTATTTTTCTAATCACACTTCAAGGAATGCATAATATTTTAACATCAAGGCAAATAAATCAATGCCTAACATCACAAGGGATGAAATAATAACCATTTCTTGGGGGAATTATAAACAAGACCACCACCAAGGGGGTATTCCACTAAGTCAATTCTCACAAGACATCAATGAAATGGATAGGGTGATACTCCCCCCTTAAAATTTCAATATACTTGTTATTGCAAATCTTCCTCTTGGTTAAGGCATCGCAATAATGCCCCTTCAAGAATTCAATGATAAATGGAATTTCCTAGAATAATGAAATAGGATGATCTTTCGATAAAGGTTTTTCTAAGGTTTGAATTAAGATCATATGGGAGGATATCTTTGTGTAGGTAAGTAAAGATGTCATGGTACCAAGGGGAATTTTGACCAACAATTTCACACTTGAATTCAAATTTTGGTACCTTGAATGTTGGGATGAGAAGTTTATCAACGAGGAATTCAAATTTAAGAATGTTATGAGACATATATAGGAAGGACCAAATAGTTTCCATAGCATCAACTGCTCGGTTGTTAATCAGGGGTATTTTCTCGAATGTGATGTTGATGAAGAAATCTTTGAGACTTTCCACCATATTTTTATAAGGTTTGAGATTGTCATCCTTGGTTTGATAGTCATAATTAACTTGGTTTACAATCAGTTTCAATCTCCATAGACCTTTAATTCTTAAATTTCCCATTGTATTGCGATTCTCAATCCTGTGATAGGAGCCTCATACTCAACTATGTTGTTAGTGCATGGGAAAGATAACTGATATGAATTAGGGATACAATCACCTTGAGGGGTGATGAAGAGGATATTTGCTCCAGATCCATATTATGTATGTGAACCATCAAAATATAGCTTCCATTGGTCCACTATGTTGAGGAAAAATACTGAATCATTAGGAAATTCAGACACCAATGGAATTTTTGTATATATGTGCCTTGACTAGTTGATATGCGATAACTTACCACTTGATAGAATTTTGATCCACATATTCAATGTAAAATTCTATGAGGATCATCATCCACTTAGTCACCTGTCATGTGAGGGTAGCTCTAGCTAACAAATACTTCAATGAATCTATTTTAGAGATGAGCTTCACTTGGTGTGAAATCATGTAGTTCTTGAACTTATGTGAGGCGAATGGCATAGCAAGGAAAGAATTTTAAGAAAATGAATAGTTTATCTCATGTCCAGCCAAAGTCCTACTGATTTAGTAAATTGCTCTCTCCTTCCCTATTTCATCATGCTAAGCAAGAAGAGCCCCTAAAGTTGTTGATGTTTCTAAGATATACATAATCAATGGTTTGTTTGGTATTGGTGATATAAGGATGGGAGGTACTAATAGGTAATTCTTGAGGTTTTGGAATGCTTTTTCACACTTTGCATCCCATTTGTAGGTTATCCCTTTGTAGAGAAGGTGAGAAAAGGGATAAATCTTATCCACTAGCTATGTTATAAATCTTTTGATAGACTACAATCTCCCTTTTAAACC
This sequence comes from Sequoiadendron giganteum, assembly GCA_007115665.2. Taxonomy (NCBI): domain Eukaryota; kingdom Viridiplantae; phylum Streptophyta; class Pinopsida; order Cupressales; family Cupressaceae; genus Sequoiadendron; species Sequoiadendron giganteum. Next base: position 304,851,580 of record CM021109.1, read on the forward strand.
TCTTAGTTTCTTCAGTATTTGTGGCAATTCCATGTCCAAGATTGCTTTGACCTTAGCTAGATCTATTTTAATTCCCTTCTATGACACAATGTATCCTAGGATTTTTCCTGATGTTACACCAAAGATGCACTTTTTTGGATTCAATCACACCTTTTACTCTTTGAGTCTATCAAAGATTGGCCCTAACACCTCTAGATGTTCCTTATTCTTGAGTTGGATAAAATTTCATCCACATAGTCCTTTAAAGTCTTATAAATAATATCATGAAAAATCAATGGCATTGCACTCTAATAGGTGTTGAAATGTGATTTTTTTGATTGTTGTCATTAATGGTTGTCATTGATGTCAACATATTGTGGTTGTTTGATTAGGGTTAGACTTTTTTTCTTTGTTGATATAGATTGTCATACTTTGAATGTTGTTCTATGATGATCTATCTTTGGTTGTGCTTGTCCTGGTCCCATATATCTTGCAACATAATGAGATACACTCTTTTAGGCCTGGACCTATTTGGAAAGTGGTTAGCGTTTGCCAAAAAATTGCTCGGTTTGTAATATGTATATCCTATTCCTTGTTTCTAGATATCATGGTTAATATGTAGCATGTTGATTTGAGCGAGGAGGTTATGTGTGGTCCAGGTTTCATTCCCTTCCACCATGGGAATTTTTTTGTGGTGACCTAATTCAAATTGTGTTAGGACAACTTAGGAGTCTATGGAAGCATGGAATGGTATTGTGTTTGTCTGACTTGAAAAGATTATGAATGAATTGATTGGTATGAGTAGAAGTTGATCCCATTTGATGAAATCAAGTGCGCTGAATGTGAATCTAAAAAATCCAAACATTGTGCAAAATTATATCGGAGACAACAAATAGTGAGTTTCTCCCGGTGTGATTGTTGGTGACAATTATTTCTACAGTGGATTCCCTTTCCATCATTCTTTTGGAAGTGAGCCAATTTTTGTAAGCAGTGAGCCTCTCTCTTTTGGAAGTGATCCTTCTTGTATCTTTGGCTATAAAATTCGGGCAGTGAGCCACCCTACAATGAGAAACTCGGTAGTGAGCCCTTGTAAAAATCACCTTAACCAGAGTTACCTTAATCAATGTTTTATAATTGAGAATTAGAATTCTTCGTGGTTTTTCCCATCTTGGGTTTCCACGTAAATTTTAGTGTTCCTTTTGCATGGTGTTGTTAAGTGCTTTCATGTTCATATCTATTTAATTTCTATTTGATTGATTTGAAATTGTTCCAAATTAATTAAAGATAATAAAATTGATTTATAATAACTCATTCATGCCCCCTCTCAATTATTTGGAATTTTCTATAATTGGTATTAGAGCCTTGGTTCCTCAAATGAGCGCTTAACCACTTGGGGTAGATCTGATGGCACACACAACTGAAAATTCCGATGTTTGATGGATCTGACTACATTTTTTGGAAAGTGCAGATGAAAGGCTATCTAATTTCTCTAGGGTATAAAACTTGGAAAGCTGTTGAGGCAAAATATATTGAACCGGTAAGTGGTCCTTCTAGTGCGGATGAGATTTCAATTTATGAAGAGAATGAGAAGGCAAGGTATGCAATCTTCAATGCTTGATCTAAGACTGAGTTAAAAAAAGTTATTTCATTGGAAACTAATTATGATGTTTTGGAAAAGTTGAACTAAATCTATGAAGGAAATGATAGATTCAGATTATCAAAGAAGTTGGCAGGTAAGCACATAAATGAAAAATTGAAGATGGAAGAAGGTGAGGATATAGCAAGCTACTTTCAAATAGTTGACAATGCAATAAATGAAGTAAAAAATCAAGGAGGTGCACTGATAGATGAAGATGTTATGGAGAATATTCTGATGACCCAACCAAAGAGCTATAGTGACAAGATCTAAGGTATTGAGGAAGTTTATGATCCAAATAAATTCACCAAAGAGCAACTATTTGGCACCTTGATTGCATTTGAGATGAGAAAATTTGGAAAAGAAAAAGGAGAAATCTGAAATAGACTTCAAAGCCACAAAAATAGAAGATGATCCAAATAGTAAAAGTTCACATGAGTTGGAAGCAAAATTCACAAGAAAACTAAATAAAGGTATCAACAAGTACAAAGGTATGTTACCTCTTAAATTCTCTAGATGTGGAAAGATTGGTCATTTAGAAAATAAGTGTCTAGAGAAAAGAATAAGGAATTTTTCTAAAAAGATCAATAAGAAGTCCTATTATGTTAATGAGAATTCTAGTATTTCAGATGATGAATCAGATCATGAGGATTTTTTTTTTGGTAGAGAAGGATGAACCTGGATTTTATATCTCTAATATTTGTCTGGAATTTAATGATAATACTAAAGCTGCATTATTTTTCAAAAGAAATAGAAATGAATGGTTAATTGATAGTGGATGTTTGAATCATATGACCAGTGATAAAGTAAGTTTGTAAAGCTTGAGAAATATGATGGACGTTTTGTTAGATTTGGATATGATAAAATAGCACAAATTGTTGGAATTGGTTCTATTACTTTTGATGGAAAATATAACACTGATAATGTTTACTATGTGAATGGTTTATATCATAATCTATTAAGTGTAGGAAAAATGTGTGAGAATGGCTATAATGTTGTATTTTAGGATGATGGTTGTGAGATCTAGAAGAGTTTTGAAACTATTATTGCACTAGGAAAAAGAACAAGTGGGAATATGTATCAACTGGAAGGAACTACAAAGAGATGCCTATTTTCTCAGAGCAATGACAGTTGGATCTGGCACTAGAGTATGTGTCATATCAACTTTGACAACTTGGTAAAAATAAGTTCAACAAGGGCAGATAGAGATTTTCCAAGACTGACCAAACCAAACACCATTATCTACAAAGGATGTCAAGAAGGAAAACAAACCAAAGGAACATTTCAAGGAAAAGAAGCATCATCTATCATATTGTTGGACCTTGTACACACTAACCTATGTGGTCCAACCAGAATTAGAAGCTTGCAAGGTGATAAGTATTTCATGCTATTAGTAGATGATTATTCCAGACTAACTTGGGTCACATTTTTAAGAGAAAAATCAGAGACTCTAGAAAATTCAATATTTTCAAGGAAAGAGTTAAGAATGAAGTTGATAGGAGAATCAAGTGTTTAAGAACTAACAGAGGAGAAAAGTTCAATTTTGATGAATTCAAAAAGTTTTGTGAGAAACATGACATTAAAAGACAACTATCAACTCCTATAACACCACATCAGAATGGTGTAGTGGAAATAATGAACTAGACAATTCAAGAAGCAACTAGAAAAATGATCATGGAAGCAAGTTTACCATAGGTCTACTGGAGAGAAGTGATACACACAATAGTATACACTCTTAATAGAGTACCATTCCAGAGGAAATATGGAAATACATCATCTGAGCTATGGCATGGAAGAGCTCCCACAATAAAGTATTTCAAAAAAATTGGAAGAAATGCTACATTTGGAGAGATGAGGACAATCTTGGAAAGTTTGACATCAAATCTGATGAAGGTATATTTTTGGGTTACTCTACAAGAAGAAAAGCATATCGGTGTTACAACAAGATACTGAACACAATAGTTGAAAGTGAGAATTTGAAAGTAGATGAATATGTTTAAAGAAATCTTGATAGGCATATTGAATATGAATTGGACAACTCAAATGAAAAAGAAGAAAAGGATAAGAAAGAAGAAGAAGAGACAAAGGAGGCTCCAAAAAAATCAACCAAAAATCTGAGGTATGTATAGAGAAAGCATTCAAAAAATTAGATTATTGGAGATAAGAATAAAGGAATCATCACAAGAAGCAAAGCAACCCAAGAGCAAGTGTTACTATGTCTACTCTCGGAAACTGAGCCAAAGAATATGGAAGAAGCATGCAATGATTAGAATTAGGTAAAGGAAATGAAAGAAGAGCTTGATTAGATAGAGAAGAATAATACTTGGGAAGTTGTGCCCAGACTGGAAAAAAAAATGTAATTGGAACAAATTGGGTATTCTGGAACAAGTTGGATGAAAATGGAAAGGTAATGAGAAGTAAGACGAGATTGGTTTGCAAAGTTTATACTCAGATCAAAGGTATTGAATTTGAAGAGACATATGCCCTTGTTGCTCAGATGGAAGCAATCGAGATATTCTTAGCTTTTGTAGCTTTTAAGGATTTCAAAGTCTATCAAATGGATGTAAAGTTTGCATTGTTGAATGGGGAACTGAAGGAAGAAGTATACATTGAGTAACTAAAGGGATTTAAGTTCACAAGTGACTCAGATGTTGTTTGTAGGTTGAAGAAAGATTTATATGGATTGAAGCGGGCTCCTAGAGCCTGGTATGGAAGATTATACAAGTACTTGATTGGACAAGTATTTCAAAAGGGATCTACTAATAGTAACTTATACTACAAAATTCATTCAGATCAAATATTGATTGTTTTGGTTTATGTTGTTGACATAATTTTTGGAGGAAATGATGATATGTGTAGAAAATTTGTAGATGAAATGCAAAAAGAATTTGAGATGTCTACGATAGGTGAGTTTATTTTTTTTCTTGGATTTCAAGTAAACCAGAACAACAAAGGAATATTTATTTCCCAATCTAAGTATACCAAATAATTATTGAAGTTGTTCAAGTTGGAGAACTCCAAACCGATTTGTACACCTATTGTTACCGAATGTAAGTTGAAAAAAGAAGACAATTCACCTAAAGTTGATGCTAGTATGTACAGGTCAATGATTGGACAATTGTTATAGTTGACTTCTACTAGACCAAATATTATGTATGTTGTTTGTTTAGTAGCTAGATTTCAGTAAGAACCAAAGGAATCACATGTTGTTGCATAAAAAAGGATCTTTAGATATTTGAAGGGTACAAAAGATATGGGGTTGTGCTATCCAAATGATTTAGATTTCACTTTGACAACCTATATTGATGTTGATTGGGTCAGGTGTGTTGATAACATGCGAAGCACAAGTGATGGAGCTTATTTCCTTGGCTCTCGGTTGGTTTCTTGGTCAAGAAAGAAATAAAATTTTGTATCTTTATCTACTGTTGAAGTTGAATAAATTACAACATCCTCATGTTGCACTCAGGTACTATGGATGAAACAAACACCAAAGGACATCAACATATCATTTGATGAACTGATCTCAATAATGTGTGCTAATACCAATGCAATAAACATTTCTAACAATTCAGTAGAACACTCCAAAACAAAGCATATATCCATCATATATCACTTCTTGAGAGAGAAGGTATTGGAGAATGATGTAAGACTTGAATTTGTACCCAAAAAAGAGCAAATTGTAGATATTTTCACAAAATTGTTGAGAAAAGATACTTTTGAGTATCTCTGGTAGAAGTTAGGGGTTCTACCCCCTCCAGGTCTACAATAATGTGCACCAGGGTGTGCATTGGTCCATGGTATTATATGCTCACTCTTATCTAGATCAATTCTTAGTGGCTTCCTCATAGGGGGAGTGGAGTAAGTTTCTTAGGGGGAGTATTTTCCCTTTGTCCTTGATATCAAAGGGGGAGTTGAAAAAAGGATCCTTGATGATGTTGATTTTGTTGTTGAGTTTTTTGGCTTGTCATTGATGAATGTTTCCATTAATAACAATGGGGGAGATTGCTGGAATGTGTTGTTATTGATTATTGTCATTAATGGTTGTCATTGATGTCAACATAGCGTGGTTGATTGATTAAGGTTCAGCTTTGTTGCTTTCATGATCCAGATTGACATACTCTAAATGTTGTGTTGTGATGATCTATCTTTGGTCATGCTTATCCCGGTCCATATTTCTTGCAACATAATGAGATACACTCTTTTGGGTTTGGACCTATATGGAAAGTGTTTATTGTGTCCTAGAACATTGCTTGCATTGTAATATGTATATCATATTCCTTGTTTTTAGATATCATGGTTAATATGTAGCATGTTGATTTGAGCGAGCAGGTTATGTGTGGTCCATGTTTCATTCCATTCCACCGTAGGAATGTATTTGTGGTGACCTAATTCAAGTTGTGTTCAGCTGACTTAGGATTTTATGGAAGAATGAAATGGAATTTAGTTTGGATGACTTGAAAATATTATGACTGCATTGATTGGTATAAGTAGATGTTGATCTTGTTCAATGAAAGAAAGTGTGGTGAATGTGAATATGAAAATACCAATATTGTGCAAAAGTATATTAGAGATAGTAGATAATGAGTTTCTTCTGGTGTGACTATTGGCGACAATTGTTTCTATGGTGGATTTTATTTTCATCATTCTTCTGGTAGTGAGCCATTTTCTATAGGCAATGAACCTCTCTCTTTTGGTAGTGAGTTTTTTGTATCTTTGCTATAAAATTCGAATAGTGAGCCCAATCGGTAGTGATCCACCCTATAGTGAGAAACTTGGTAGTGAGCCCTTGTAAAAATCACCTTAACCAGTGTCACCCTAACCTATGTTTTATAATTGAGAATTAGCATTCTCTATGGTTTTTCCCATCTTGGGTTTCCACGTAAATTTTGGTGTTCCTTGTGCATGGTGTTGTTAAGTGCTTTCATGTTCATACCTGTTTAATTGATATTTGATTGATTTGAGTTTGGTCTAGATTAATTAAGGATAAGAAAATTGTTTTATAATAACTCATTCACACCCCCTCTTAGTTATCTAGACTATTCTACAATAGGTGGATCCAAAATTCTTCAAACCAAGTGGCATCACGTTCCAACAATACATTCCCCATGGACATGTAAATGTTGTATTATGTTGATCTTATTTGGCTATCATGATCTGGTTGTATCCTGAAAAATATATCCATGAGTGAAAGCATCTCATGCCCAGTAATAAAATCTATAATGATGTAAATGTTAGGAAGAGGAAAGTTGTCCTTAGAAAATGCCTTGTTTAAATATCTAAAGTCAGTACATAGTCTGATACCCCTAATGGGTTTTGAAATTGGTACAAGGTTTGAAACCCACTCAATATAATCTATAGGTTTGATAAAACCCACGTCAAGAAGCTTCTGCAATTCCAATTTGACCAACAACGCTATCCTCAGATGCATCTTTCTCAGCTTCTACCTTATTGGTTTAGCATGAGGATAAACTGTAAGATGGTGGACAACTAATTCAAGATCAATACCTAACATTTCTGCATAGGACCTTACACATTTCACCTTTCACTCTTTCAGGAACACTGCTAAGTCCTTTTTCTCTTCATCCAGTAGTGATTTTGCATAGAAAATGATTTATGGTTCCTCATTTGTCCCTATATTGACTAGATTTGATTTCTTAGCCAACATTGCTGAATTTTCTTGATGTATTGCACTAATAGGAATATTGAATCCCTCATCCTTGGGCACCTCAAAGAGGTTTTCACCATCAAATGCATCCTTTATTTTTACTATTTCATGATTAGAAAGTGCCACAGTGTTGTTTTCACTTAAGGATTGAAACATGATTCTCATATTTTCCATTTTGTGACTAAGGTACTCAATTTTTTCTCCATAGTAAGCTTGTGTTTCCTATTCAATTTCAAAATTTTCCTTGTGATCCCCATATGACATGTGGTCACAGAGCCCCATAAACTCAAAGATAGCTTCATAGTTTTTGAAAGAATCTAAAATAGGTGGTCCTCGTTGGTCCCAGTTTATAAGTTGAGGGTATAGTAGTTTTAATTCAGTGATTTGGCTATTTGAAGCAAATGATATAGTAGTTATCATGAATATATAAGTATCCTTAAATAATTTTGTGATATCGAGGGGAAACTCATTGATGGTTTCATTACATGATGTAGGTAACTAAGAGGAAGATTCAACTCCCTTAATAGAATCACCCTTGCCACCAATGGTCACTTTTCTCATAGTACATCCAAGAGAAAGATTTCTTTTTGTCATTTCTTAGGAGCAAGATGTTCTAGTAAACCATTATTGTTTTGAACAATATTTTCATTCTTGTTGTATCCCCAATGCTTCATCAGTTGCAGTCTTTTGTTTTCATCTTCCATTGGAAGAACGAGATTTGGTTTGTTATCTTGGTGTAACAATTCTGATACATTCACTTCATCAATGATTTATTTGTGCAAATATCCCCACTTTGTGAAAGTTGTAGATGCTATCTTGATTTTATTTGATATCTTGTCAATAGGTTGAGGCTTCCCATGAGATCTAGGAGAAATATGAAACTCTCCAATTATAAAAGAGTATTTTTTCAAGTTATAGTCTCCAAAACTATTTCTTTTGATCACTGCTTTGATATTAGGGATATTTTGCAAGATGGGTGTTTTTTATTTAGAGGTGGAAGCTAGGGAAGATGGGTTAATGAATGAGGAGGGTGTTGGCACTTCATCATTCTTAGGAACTTGTGGGATCCTATATTACTTTGCTTCGTGGCTCTTACAATAGTAAAATGAGTTGGGATCACCCTGGATTGTGATTTCTCAATCTTCATAGGGAAACTTAACACATTGATGGTAGGTGGAAGCTACAAATTGCATGGTGTGGATCTACGGATGGACTAGAAGGATATTTTATGGTAGGTCAAGATCAAGCACTTGGAAAGTAATTTCTAAAATTATGGGTGTGACTTGGATGGGAATTTTGATTGTGCCTTAAGAAACCTATGTTGAAAGTATGGATGTGTTTGGTGGTGTTTTCATTAATGTTGTCATTGATGTCAACAAAATTCAGTATAATTGCAGATGGTACTTGTATAGTTGAGATACTATAGAACTACTTAGATTACATGGAGCTATATTTATGAAGTTGTATTTGTGTTTTTCCAAGTGCTTGTAAGAAAATTTAAGAAATAATGAAGGCAATGTTGTGTGTTCTGAGTGTTCTCCAGTATTGTGCTTTGCATTTCTTCTGTATTGATCCTATACCTATGCAGATCTATGGTATTTTTCATGAGCTTCAATGGATAATCTATCTTGAGTTTTAGCTTATGGATAGATGGAGAGTGAAAGATATGTTCACCGGTGTGTGGACCTGTTTGATAGAACTATTTGTTTATAGACTAGGAGAATTTTTTTGACTCCACAGTCTTCTGGTGTTGTGCTTCAGATATTGCGGATCTAGGAGATGATTCATACCAATGTCTTCTATGTTTTGACAAGCATTCTTGTGATTGGGCACTCTGAAATACTTTCTCCAGAGCTCATGTGTGTTGCTAGTTGCTCCGGTTGGACTATTGAAGAATATTTTGTGCATGAAGACTGTTGTAGTTGTTGTGGATGTACCTAACGGTTTGTTAGAGATGGTAAAATTTTTGGTGAAGTGTGTTGAGTGATCCACATGTGATCATGTTTCTAGATATGCATGTACTTAAAATATCATTGGTGTTTTCATTAGGTTTGGCTGACCTGGTGTCTACACGTTATACAAAGATTTTGCATTGAATCAAGGAACCGTGTGATTGATCCAAGATATTGTTTGTGTCCTAATTAAATGTGTAAGATGCAAATGTGTGGAACCTTTTGTGGTGGATATTTATTATTCTTTCTTTTTTTGTAGGTAGTGATCCTCCTTGACAGTGAGTCCCATCGTAGACAGTGATCCTTTGTATCTGGGTAGTGAACCCTTTGGCAGTGAGCATTTGTATCATGTATTGCATTATTACTATATTGTGATTAAATCTTCACTGTGGTTTTTCCCTCATTGGGGTTTCCACGTAAATCTGGTGTTTTCTTTCTATTATTTGCATTTCATGTTTACACTTAATAATAGACTAAGTTAAAGAGAAATTGATTAAGGTTAGAAGTAAATGAATTTGATACAACTGATTCACCCACCCCCTCTCAGTTGTCTTGTGAATTTCAACAATTGGTACCAAATCTTTGGTTCCTTGGTGAAAATCTTAACCACTTGAGGTAGATCAGATGGTGCACAAGTTGAAAATCCCTATTTTTGATGGAGCTAATTATAGTGATTGGAAAGAATAGTTGAGAGGTTATCTAGTTTCTCTTGGTTTCAAGACCTGGAAAGTTGTGGAGACAAAGTATGTTGCACCATCCACTAGACCTTCTTCTGCATATGAGATTGCAACTTATGAGGAGAATGAAAAGGAAAGGTATGGTGTCTTCAGTTCTCTATCTAAAACTAAAAGTAAAAAAGCTATTTCTTTAGGCACTGCTTATGAAGTATGAGAAAAATTGAAACACATTTATGAATGAAATGATAGAGTACAATTGTCAAGGAAGCTAACAACTTAGCAAAAATTTGAGAAATTTATAATGGAAGAGGGTGAAGATATTGAAAGTGTTGGATGTTGTGGTTGAGTTGCTGATATATGGTTGTCATTGATGTCAACACTATTAGCATTGGTGTCTTGGGTTGTATATGTCGAGGATATTGAAAAAATTATAATAAATATGTTCAAGGTTGTCTATGAAGTTGTGAAGTTTAGCGTGTTGGAAAGTTCAGTATGTTGGTATTCAAAAGTTGTGGATTAAAGGGTTTTTTGTTGAGCCTATCTACTTTATCTACTAGAAGTTTCAAAGGTGCGCATCAAGATTTGAGCAAGTTGTGAGTCTCCGTGTTCCTATAGTTATTCTATTTCTGTAGCTGGTTTTTATGGAAGAAGAGAATGTGACTCTGGTAATTTGAGTTGTTGCGTATTCTCATGTGATGTTCGTTGATGTTTCTAGATCATTCTCTATCTTTTTTGCATGTCTGTGTTGATCGGTGTGCTCGTGATCATAGATTTTTCCTTTGCATGTTCGAGTTTTCATGTTCTTGGCCGACATGGTGATTGTAGCGTGTTGTGGATCCTTGTGCATTAATTTTTGAATGTTTGGCATGTTCGAGGATGTTTCTTTAGGTCTTCATTATGTTGTGACCAACTTTGGTTGGTGCGCATTGATATTGGTTCATGAATTGGGCCGACATTTTGTTTTCATTTATCATTTTATTTTTGCTTGACAAAGTTGTTGATGTAATTCCATGTAGCAGATATATAAGAGCGATTGTCTTCATCATTTGAGATGTATGTGTGGCTAATGTGAAGTATGCAAGTGCTATGTGCGAATAAAGATCAGATAATTTGATTGCAGAGTAGACTGTGAAGAAGATTGAGAAAAGTGTGAAGAAGTGTTTCTATGCTTAACTGAAACTATAATCAATCTTTTGAAGAAGCTAATTTCTTAGTTCAAATCCTTCAGATGGTTTTAATTTGAATATTTATGTAGGATAGTGTGTCCTCTTTGATTAGTGAGCTCTAGGAAGTGTGCCTGAATGTATGTGCATTCTCATTATTCATCTCTATACTGCTAACATGGTATAATATTGTGGACTGACATCCACCATGGTTTTTCCCCTATCAGGGTTTCCACATATAAAATATTGGTGATCTTTGTGTTTCTGATGTGGTGATTGTTTATTCTTAATGTTATTTCATCAGATCTGAGAATAAGTTTGAATAATCTATGACAACTGATTCACCCCCCCTCTTAGTTGTCTATCCTTGTTTTTCTAATAACAAGCTATTATCAGAGAGTTGAATTTCTATCAAATGAGATCAAGAACCAAGGTGGTACTGTTGATGGTGTTTTTATGCACTTCACAACACAGGTAATACGTAAGTGTATTGTTGTGCATATTTTGCACACACGCCCCACCATTGGCATGGACCCTCTTTTTTTGCTCCTGGCGGGCTTCTTTGCTCCTGTCTCGTCTTGTGTGCCCTTCAAAGTCTCATTTTTTTGGCTGACCATATTCTACCCCTAAAATAAAAAATTGCTAAGTCTTGGGTTTTTCGGGCTTCGCCCCCCCTCCCCCCGCTCGCTCGATTCGCTTTTTCCTTCATTATTTGAATTTGGGGATAGATTTCCTATGGATTTTGGATGTTTTTGTAGTGCCTAAGTGAACTGACAAGGTTTTATTAAGTTTTAGGAAGTTTTGAAACTTCCAAAACTATATTTCTTCAGCAGCAGTCTTGCAACAACATTCCTACAGCGGCATTCCGGCCTCATGTTTTTGAAACATACAAGCACACCTCCAAATCAGAAATGGACCTTGACTTAGATGGTAGAAATGGATCTTATCCTCCCCTGATCTTTCAAATTTCAAATTTGTAGCTAGGAGATACCATCCGGAGATCCATTCTCTCGCGGCCATTTTCAAAACAGAATTTCCAGAACGACATTCTGGGATCGAATCTCCGGAATGTCCAAGCGCACCTCTGATTTGAAAATGGACTTCAAACTAGATGGTAGCAATGGATCTTATCCTCCCTTGACCTTTCAAAATTTCAAATTTGCAGCCGAGAGATATCACCCAGAGATCCATGCTCTCGCGGTCATTTTCAAAACAGAATTTCCAGAACGGCATTCCGGAATCCAATCTCCAGAACGTCCAAACGCACCTCTGATTTGAAAATGGACTTTGACCCAAATGGTATAAATGGATCTTATCCTCCCCTAAACTTTCAAATTTCAAATTTGTAGCAAGGAAATACCATCCAAAGTTCCGTGCTCTTGCGGCCGTTTTCAAAACAGAATTTCCAGAACGACATTTCGGGATCCAATCTTTGGAACATCCAAGCACATCTCCGATTTGAAAAAGGACTTCAACCCAAATGGTAAAAATGGATCTTATCCTCCCTTGACCTTTCAAATTCCAAATTTGTAGCCAGGAAGTACCATTCAAAGTTTCATGCTCTCGTGGCCGTTTTCAAAACTGAATTTCCAGAACGGCATTCCGGGATCCAATCTCCGGAACATCGAAGCGCATCTTTGATTTGAAAATGGACTTTGACCCAGATGGTAGAAATGGATTTTTTCCTCCCTTGAATTTTCAAATCTCAAATTTGTAGCTGGGAGATACCATCCGGAGATCCATGCTCTCACGACTTTTTTTAAAATAGAATTTCCAGAACAGCATTCTGAGATCCAATCTCTAGAATGTCCAAGCGCACCTCCAATTTGAAAATAGAATTTGACCTAGATGGTAGAAATGGATCTTATCTTCACTTCACCTTTCAAATTTAAAATTTGCAGGCAAGAGATACCATCCAGAGATCCATGCTCTCGCAGCCGTTTTCAAAACAGAATTTCCAGAACGGCATTCTGGGATCCAATCTCCGAAACATCCAAGTGCACCTCCGATTTGAAAATGGACTTCAACCCAGATGGTAGAAATGGATCTTATCCTCCCTTAACCTTTCATATTTCAAATTTGTAGCTAGGAGATACCATCCATAGATCCATGCTCTTGTGGCCGTTTTCAAAACAAAATTTCTAGAATGGCATTCTGAGATCCAATCTCCAGAACATCAAAGCACACCTCCGATTTGAAAACGGACTTTGACCTAGATGGTAGAAATGGATCATATTTGCCCCTGACCTTTCAAATTTTAGATTTGTAGCTAGGAGATACCATCTAGAGATCCATGCTCTCGTGGCTGTTTTCAAAATAGAATTTCTAGAACGGCATTCCGGGATCCAATCTCCGGAACATCCAAGCACACCTCCGATTTGAAAAAGAACTTTGACCCAGATGGTAGAAATGGATCTTATCCTCCCTTGACCTTTCAAATTTCAAAATTTCAGCTGGGAAATACCATCTAGAGTATCGTGCTCCGTCGACCATTTCAAAACAACATTTCCAGAACAACATTTCGACCTCTCATTTCTAGTTTCAAGAACCCATCCAAAGTTTCGTGCTCCGTCGAACGTTTCAAAACAGCATTTCCAGAACAGAATTTCGGCCTCTCATTTTCGGTTTCAAGAAGCCTACTGTGGGTCCATCGACAGAACCATTTGATGCAATGAAGAATGTTGCAAGTCCATTGGGAAGAAGGCAACTTTCAGGCAGTTTCAACTACAGTAAAAGGGAAATTAGCTAGGAGACAAAACTTCTATAGTGAATGATCACTACAGGTCAGAATAGGGAAAAGATAAAGATGTATTTTAAATTACTGAATATTGTGGGGTAGGTGAAACCCTAATGTAATTGAATCTAATCCAAACAATGTAAATCAATCCTGGCCATTCATTTGGGCTTTGGTAAACTATAAATAGTGGTCTCCCCCTCATTTGTAAGTGTTGGAGAGCTATTGTAAAAACATTCTATAGCAATAGAAAGTAGCATTGCATGATCTATGGGTGTTACCTTTTGAGTTTGCAAATTATGTGTGCATGGTTTGACCTTCCAAGCTAGTTTTAGTTGTAGTTTCTTGAATGGAAGTGGTAATGGTGATTGTTGTTACAGTATTTGATGAGCTTTCAACCCATACTTTTGGCACTTGTTGATGACAAGCTGCTGTGGAAAGTTAGCCTAGGCTTTTTTATTTGATTGCTGCAACTAAGTTCATTTGCATGTTCATGATGTGTGTATGCAAACTGAAAATCTGCAGTCCTTAGAAGATTGCACTAGTTTTGTGTAACTGTAGGATTCTCTTAGCCAAGCAAAACCTAGTTTAAGGAGTTTGTCTACTGTAGCAGCCTCCATGACACTGTTCATTCGTAGTTTCAGATCCAGGAACCTTTTCTCTTCCCTGCCCTTTTTCCTTTCTTTTAATAAGTAACCTTAGGCAAGGTTCATTGCATATTATAAAGCCAAATCTGATGTTGAAATGGAGTTCCAAACTACTATTTGAACCTGCAACAAACACTCAGTAACTTTCCCATCTTAAGAACTCCTTTTGCAGATCCAACTTCCCCACTTTGTAACTCATCTATAAGTCCACCTTGTGATTCTAGCAAATCACATAAACAACTAAAATATTGCAAGCACTATCAAGACCTGACATCTGAGAGACCTTGGGAAAGTGTTCTACAATTTTATTGTGAAAGATTGTCTTTCAAGAGAGGTGATGCACCTACACATTACCTGTGTTGAGAAGTGCATGAAAACACCATCAATAGAACTGGCGCTAGAAGGAGGGCAGCATGACATGTTGAGGCTACAAAGTTGAATGTTGGATGTTGATAAGAGCACTTTCAAAGAAGAGATCTGAGAAAGAGAGATCTCTTTTAATGCTGAAGCATAAAATCAGAAAATTTTGAAGGCAAAAAAAGCTGAGTTGAAATAGAGCAACAATTACAAATCAGCATCGCTCAATTACATGCATATTTAAATAGGAGATTGAAGAGACCATTGCAGAAATTTGCATTGGTAGATAAGTGTAGGATCCATTGTACTTGTAGGCACAATGAATTGGAGTGTCTAACCTTCTTGAGCAGAATTGAAAGAGTCTTGCAAGGAGAGATTCCCTTTTGGGAAATATATTAGCCTTTAGCCCTTGCAGACCCGGAGGAAGAATTGACAACCATGGTAGCTAAGGCACTTGAAGAGTTGATCCAAGAGTTTTTGGGCAGCAAAGATGGACCAAGATTGGAGGAAGCACTAATGTTAAGTTGGTGCAGATTTCACAATGCACCACATTCAGAATTTACTTATCTGTCATGTGCAAGCATCATCACCCAAGTCAAAGGCAATTTGAACAAGTTGGAGCAGCCAATTGTCGAGGAGAATGAGTCATTCCACATGGTAGAAAATCTATCAGCAACTAGAGGACAACACATTGCAGATAGACCAAGAAGCTCCATAGAA
The DNA here is from genome assembly GCA_007115665.2 of Sequoiadendron giganteum. NCBI lineage: Eukaryota > Viridiplantae > Streptophyta > Pinopsida > Cupressales > Cupressaceae > Sequoiadendron > Sequoiadendron giganteum. The sequence goes on from CM021109.1 coordinate 304,867,110, forward strand.
ATAGATGCTAGGACAACAAATGTTGAAGCAGAAAATGAAAAGGAAGAAGCTGATTTTTTGGGGACAACAAAAAGCTTTGGTGAAGGTTCACTAAGAATGGAGTTGGAAAGCCTCTCCTTTGCTAGTAAGGGGTAGTCCTCCACTCAGGAAGAGGAGCCATTGGTAGTTGAGGATGAGTCAATCAATTTTACAGTAGTTTATGCTGGGGCAACCAATGAAGATGCTGAAAATCAGCAAGAGGAAGAGGTTGACAGCCTTGGGATAGCAGCAAGTGATGATGAGGACCTAGTAGTAGAAAGATATGACCATCTAGTCTCTAGATTAGCAAAGGATTGGTCAGAACTGAAATGTTAGGTGGATTTGGAGGTATTGTTGCTACCAAATTGGTGCAGGCTCCATGATTCATCCCACTCTGAGTTCACATGTGAACTGTTCCAAGAAGCCATGAAGCAAGTCAGAGAACAATCGAGGCAACTGAGTACACCACATCCTCTACTTGCTACCCAGATGGAACATGAAGATCAAGAGCCCGAGCCAAGTAATGACTCAGTTTAAGGCAGTCCTCAAGAGGATGTTGGAACATAAATAGAGGGAGGAAAACAATATAGTCTTGAGCTTCCAAGTGATGAAGTAGATCGAACAGGAATGTGGTCCACCAGTCATCAAGAATTTCCTCTTGAAAAACATTTGTGCACCATGGACGATGGGCTTCATGGCGAGTCCTTGGAGGGAGATTGCATGGTGGATTTTGGTCCACTTGATGAGGTACCATCAATTGATGACTTCTTTCCATTGGGAGATGTGTTGTGGAGGTATTCTCATGCTAAGGACGAGCACATCCCAGAAGGCAGTAGCAATGGAGACATACTCCGTGAGCCTCTGAATGTTGATGCACTAGAGTTTCCGGATTGGGAGAGGGGTTCCTTCTCCATTTATAGTGATAGTGAACAAGGGGAAATGAGTGAGTGTCATGATGAAATGAATGAAAAAGAAAGAGAAGAAGACAAAGGCAGGGGTGCTAAGATAGCTGCCAACAGAGATGAAGCACCCAGTCAACTACAAGATGCAACTTGGAGTCCTTCTGCCATGATCGTTGTGGATCCTCCTTCTTATTCAAATGGCTACAATAGGACAGATTCGTACATGTCATCATCCCATGATATTGAGGATCATGAAGATAAGGTTGACACTTTAGAAAGGAGATGGGATGGCGTGCTACCTTTTCAAGACAACAATCAAGTAAATCCCAAGTTTGTGGATGATCAATGTGATGAAGTACTTCTTCTTGAAGAAATGCCAAGGGGGATTGTTGATCCTACACAAGACGTGGAAGAAGTGTTTTCTGCCCCATTCTCCCTACCTTATGCAGACTTGATGCCTGAAGTGTTGCTCCTTCCACCGTACCCACCCGAGGTTACTAATGCAAAGACTGACGATGCGGTGCTCACTCTCGATTGTCAAATGTTGCCACCTCCATGTGATGACACCCAGGTTCTATCCTTCCTTTCTCCTATTAATTTTCATAGCTGCACCTATCATTTTAATTATGGAAATGAGGAAAAATGAACATGTTTATGGATCAACCATGGGTTTAGCGAGCCTCCTCAATTGCTGATTTTCCCCAGCCGAGTGACTGAATTTGAATGCTGCAATGTTGAATTTATTTTCTCTAAACATAAGGATAAATCTGCATGGTTGAGAACTATAACGACTGCCCGTTTGCTTGTGCATGCACTACAAAATCCAATGAGCATGAGCATCATCTCGCCTTACCTGAACGTAGTTCTTTGTACATAACTTGTTTTGAGTAGTGTCGGTTTCCTATAAATAATTCGCTTTCCTACTTTCCTTAGGTTAGTTGGTTTGTTGTAGGTTACTTGCTTTGGGGTGTTTTCTTTCGTTGTTTTCTTCTGCTGTCTCATTTTGGTGTTTGCTTTTTGTTTTCTTTTGTTTGTTCTCACTTTGCTGCCACTTTGCTTGGGGTCCCTTTGCTTTTGGCTGGGTGCATTTGTGTGCACAACAACCATTCTTATTTCTTGGGGTTATTCTATGCATTTCTTTGTCAAACTCTAATGAAGTTTTCAGAGTGGATGATGAGGATCTTTTGTTAGGATCAAGCGATCTAGATGTTTGATTCAAAGTGGATAAGTCATTGGTCAGTCCGATTCTGAAGTATTCTAAAATATTATATCTCTCACAAATTTTAAGGATCTAACGGTCACTATAGGTCCTTTGTGAAGTCTAGTTAAGTGAAAAATCTAAAATTCTACTCTAGCGCCACTATGATTCTCAGCCCTGAGCGTGAGCTTCATTGCTCACGAGTTGAAATAAAAGAATTGAAAAGGGAAAAGAAACAAAAATAAAAATAAAAAAATATTGAAAATCAAAAGAAGAGAAATTCAACTTTTCAGGGGTATACGAATAACTCTACTGGGGCTATGGCCGCCCAACCGACAATAGAGAAATGTTCGGGAGAATCATAGAGATAACCTCATTGGGGCTATGGGCGCCTAACTGGTAGCAAGGCAATGTCCCGGATGCTTTTGGAGTTAGAATAAACTATGCAGCTTAACTTGATGGAGCCTGGATTCTTGCAGCAATTGAAGGATGGGAATTAATGCAATTGCACACACTTGGATTTTTAGCATACTAAAGGTTGGGTTAACTATTGGTTTTGATCCTTTGGTTGAGTGTTTGACTTATTTTCCCTAGCATGAAGGTCAAAACCAGAGATTCTGGGTTCGTGATTCCAGTTTGTCATCGAAATGCTCTAGAGCATTTCCCCCAGCGAGTCGCCATTTGTTGTGCATATTTTGTACACATGCCCCACCATTGGTAGGGACCCTCTTTTTTCACTCTCGGCGGGCTTCTTTGCTCCCGTCTCATCTTGCGTGCCCTTCAAAGTCTCTTTTTTTTGGCTGACCATATTCTGCCCCTAAAATAAAAAATTGCTAAGTCTTGGGTTTTTCGGGCTTCGCCCCCCCCGCTCGCTCGATTCACTTTTTCCTTCATTCTTTGACATTGGGGATAGATTTCCTATGGATTTTGGATGTTTTTGTGGTGCCTAAGTGAACTGACAAGGTTTTATTAAGTTTCAGAAATTTTTGAAAATTCCAAAACTGTATTTCTGCAACAGCATTCCTACAATGGCATTTCGGCCTAATGTTTCCAGAATGTACAAGCGCACCTACAAATCAAAAACGAACTTCAACCCAGATGGTAGAAATGGATATTATCCTCCCTTGACCTTTCAAATTTCAAATTTACATTTGGGAGATACCATCCAAAGATCCATGCTCTCGCGGCCGTTTTCGAAACAAAATTTCCAGAACGGCATTTCGGGATCCAATCTCTAGAACATCCTAGCGCACCTCCAATTTGAAAATAGACTTCAACCCAGATGGTAGAAATGGAACCTATCCTCCCCTAACCATTCAAATTTTAAATTTTCAGCCAAGAGATACCATCCGGAGATCCCTGCTCTCGCGGCCGTTTTTGAAACAGAATTTCCAGAACGACATTCTGGGATCCAATCTCTAGAACATCCAAGTGCATCTCTGATTTGAAAACAAACTTCAACCCATATGGTAGAAATGGATCTTATCCTCCCCTAATCTTTCAAATTCCAAATTTATAGCTAGAAAGTACCATCTGGAGTTCCATGCTCTCATGGCCGTTTTTAAAATAGAATTTCCAGAACGGTATTCCGGGATCCAATCTCTGGAACATCCAAGCGCATCTCTGATTTGAAAACAGACTTTGACCCAGAGGGTAGAAATGGATCTTATCCTCCCTCAACCTTTCAAATTTCAAATTTTCAGTAGGGAGATACCATCCAGAGATCCATGCTCTCGCGACCATTTTCTAAACAAAATTTCCAGAACGGCATTCTGAGATCTAATCTCCAGAACATCCAAGCGCACTTCTGATTTGAAAATGAACCTCAACCTAGATGGTATAAATGGATCTTATCATCCCCTAACCTTTCATATTTCAAATTTATAGCTGGGAGATGCCATCCGAAGATTCATGCTCTCACGACCGTTTTCAAAATAGAATTCCAAAACGACATTCCGGGATCCAATCTCTGCAACATCCAAGCGCACCTTTGATTTAAAGATGAACTTTGACCCAGATGGTAGAAATGGATTGTATCCTCCCTTGACATTTCAAATTTCAATTTTCTAGCCAGGAGATACCATCCAGAGATCCATGCTCTCGCAGCCGTTTTCAAAATAGAATTTTTAGAACGGCATTCCGGGATCCAATCTCCGGAACATCCAAGCACACCTTCAATTTGAAAATGGACTTCAACCCAGATGGTAGAAATGGATTGTATCCTCCCCTAACATTTCAAATTTCAAATTAGTAGATGGGAGATACCATCTGGAGATCCATGCTCTCGTGGCCGTTTTCAAAATAGAATTTCTAGAACGGCATTCCAGGATCCAATCTTCGGAACTTCCAAGTGCACCTCCGATTTGAAAACAGACTTTGACCCAAATGGTAGAAATGGATCTTATCCTCCCCTGATATTTCAAATTTCAAATTTGCAGCTAGGAAATACCATCTGGAGTTCCGTGCTCCATCGATCATTTCAAAATAACATTTTCAAAATTGCATTTTGGCCTCTCATTTCCGGTTTCAAGAAGCCTACCATGGGTCCGTCAATAGAACCATTTGATGCAATGAAGAATGCTGCAAGTCCATTGGGAAGAAGGAATATTTTAGGTAGTTTCAACTACAGTAAAAGGGAAATTAGCTAGGAGACAAAACTTCTACAGTGACTGACCACTACAGGATAGAATAGGGAAAAGACAAAGATGTATTTTAAATTACTGAATATTGTGGGGTAGGTGAAGCCCTAATGTAATTGAATCTGATCCAAACAATGTAAATCAATCCTGGCCATTCATTTGGGCTTTGGTAAACTATAAATAGGGGTCTCCCCCTCATTTGTAAGTGTTGGAGAGCTGTTGTAAAAACATTCTGCAACAATAGAAAGTAGCATTGCATGATCTATGGGTGTTACCTTTTGAGTTTTCTCATTATGTGTGCATGGTTCTACCTTCCAAGTTAGTTTTAGTTGTAGTTTCTTGAATGGAAGTGATAATGGTGATTGTTGTTATAGTATTTGATGAGCTTTCAGCCCATACTTTTGGCACTTGTTGATGACAAGCTACTATGAAAAGTTAGCCTGGGCTTTTTTATTTGATTACTGCAACTTAGTTCATTTGCATGTTCATGATGTGTGTATGCAAACTGGAAATCTGCAGTCCTTAGAAGATTGCACTGGTTTTGTGTAACTTTAGGATTCTCTTGGCCAAGAAAAACCCAGTTTAGGGAGTTTGTCTACTGTAGCAGCCTCCATGATGACTGTTCATTCGTAGTTTTAGATCCAGGAACCTTTTCTCTTCCCTACCCTTTTTCCTTTCTTTTAATAAGTAACCTTAGGCAAGGTTCATTGCATATTGTAAAGCCAAATCTGATGTTGAAATGGAGTTCTAGACTGCTTTTTGAACCTATAGCAAAAACTCAGTAACTTTCCCATCTTAAGAACTCCTTTTGCAGATCCAACTTCCCATCTTTGTAACTCATTCATAAGTCCACCTTGTGATTCCAACAAATCACATAAACAACTAAAATATTCCAAGCAATGTTAAGACCTAACATCCGAAAGACCTTGGGATAGTGTTCTACAATTTGATTGTGGAAGATTGTCTTTCAAGAGAGGTGATGCACCTATGCATTACCTATGTTGAGAAGTGCATGAAAACACCATCAACATGTATTACCTCTCTTGAAAGAAAATCTTCCTCAATCAAATTGCAGGACACTAACCCAAGGTCTCTCAGATGTCAGGTCTTGACAGTGCTTGGAGTATATCAGTTGATTTATGTGATTTGTTGGAATCACAAGGGTCTTACGTGATTTAAAGTTGTAGGAGAATTGGGTCAATGAATGGAGTTCTTCAAATATGAAATTACCATACCCAGTTGTAGGCTCAAACAATAGTCTTGGACTCCATTATTTTGTTAGATTTAGCTTTACAATGTGCAATTAACCTTAACACAAGTTGTTTCTTGAAAAAAAAAAAGGGAGGCAAGGAAGAAGGATGGTTCCTGGACCTGCAACTACTGATGAACAGTGATCATGGAGGTTCCTACTATGGACAGTTTCCTTAAATAGGATTTCACTTAATCTGAATTCTCACAATGTCATGAAATATATACTATCTTCTAAGAACTGTGGATATTCATCATTCATTCACCATGTAAATGTGAACAAAGACAAAGTTTAAAGAGAAGCTATGAAATTATAGTCTAGGCTAACTTTGCACAATCACTTACCAGCAGCAAATGACCAAAAGTATGGACAAGGAAAGCATACACATAGCAGAAAGCTTCATAACCAAAGACAACATACTAAGTCCACCAAAGCTAACTAAAGGATACTAGAACAACAAAGTAACTTCAAGTAAAGTTTTAATTAAAGGGAGAAGAATCATGAAACATGTGGAGAAACCCAAAAATACACCAAGAAATGATTGTATTTTCTATTATGATTTTTGCAGCATGCCTTTACAACAACTCAACTCTCCTCAAATGAGAGGAGGAAAGCCCTATTTATAGATTTCAAAAAGAAAAATGAGTGACCAAGATTCAATTCTATTGTGTGGCCAGGATTCACTTTAAACTAGGGTTTCACCTACCCCCCAAATATATTACATTTTCAAAACAACTTTTGTCTTTTCCCTATTTTGTCATCTAGTGACAACACTGTAGCAATTTCATCTTTTTACTATTTTCCCTTTGTTGCAACTACTCTTTAAGGAATTCTTCATCGATGACAGGGCTGCCTTCGTTCTTTTTTATAGCTACATATTCTACGAAGCTCAAGATCAGTGGTTGAAGCTTGTCCACCTCCATAATATCCGATCGCAGCACTTGGTAGCTCCATTCTTGGGAATTGCTAACAAGCCTCTTCCAGTCATCATCATATTTGGCAGCATTATCTTTGAAAAGTTCTGATTGGGTGAAGGCTCGGGTAGTAAAAATAATGAAATCCATGGTGATTTCAGTCAACATCCCATCCTCCATGTTCTTTAAGAAGTGTGGCTTTATGCTCTCTGGATTAATTTCGACAATGGGCAGCTCGTACCCCGTCATTAGCTTGAGGTACCGAACGCAATCCTCTCTGGCCTCCTTGGCCCATTCGATATCTGAAACTATCCATTGTAGAATCATCTCCAGCTTTCCTTTTCGATGGTCAAAGTCTCACTTCCATACATCCACTAACCAGTGGTCATCATCCTTGAGGGTGAGGTCCTTCTCAAAAAACCTTGCTTGGCAAAGTGATTATGGCCGCAATTTTCGAGTAGGCTGCTATGTACTTCCTTGGGAACCCCTCGTAGACTTGCTTCATACCCTCAAGAGTTCTCTATACATCCAAGAAAATATTTGTTGTCCGAACAGCCAAGTTGATAGTTGTGTTTCCTATGTCTAAGACTTGTTGGAACCAGTTTTCTATAGTCTTATCCAAGTTCCTTCTCTTTTCCAATTTGTTGATCTACTCTTGAGATAACAACTAAGGCTGGGCTGATGATGTAGTGGGCTGCTCATCCGAGGATGACCACTGCTGAATATAGGCCGTCAAATCAGCCACTTGTGCATTGAGCTCCTCCTTCGAAACCTTATCCTGTTGGATAAGATGCACCACCGTGGGGACTGATTCCTAGAGGTGGTCAACCTTTTTCTCCCTCGTGGCCACTCCCAAGTTGATGGTGGAGACATTATAAGTTATTCCTTGTTCTCCAACCACTAATGTTTCTATTTGTACAGCCCTAGATCCAGAGGCATCCATGGTTACCTTTGATCTGATCTTTGGCCTTTTCTCTTTCTTTGTGCTTATCTTTGCTCTAGCCAGTATGGCTTCTAGCCTTGCCTTAGGATCCTTTAGGGTGGGAGTCTTTTCCTTCAACTGCTTCTCTAGCCAATCGGGTATTTGGGGCTCTTCCCTGGGTGACTCACCTTGATTCTTGTTGTCCTCCCTCTCAAGTTTAGTGGCTCTAATGACAAGGGCCCCCCTTCTCATTTCTTGCATCCTCCTTATCCTCATCAGAGTCCTATTCAAGCATTATACACTTAGTGGGAGACTTGGTGCATAATTGCTCATTGGAAGGATCCTCCCTTTTAGCACCCTTTTCTTCTTCATTTTGGTCATGTTCATGCTCCCCGGGCTTATCTTTTTGCTCATCTTCATGGAGGGATGCTTGCTCATCATGTTCCAAGGTTTGGTCATGCCTTTCAATTGAAGACCTATTGCCTTCAATCTTTAGAGCAGTAACTTCTTCATCCACCACAAGCCAATCTTCGGCTTCCTTATCTTCGATCTCTTTAAGTTGCTTGCTCCATTTGGCTTCAAGCTCAGGATCATGGGTTTTTCAGACTAACTTAGTTTCAAGCTCCTTGCTTCCCTCACTAGAAGATTCATAGGCTACCTCATTGATCTCCCGGCGTTCAAACAAAGGGTGCTCGTGTTATTCAAATTCTTCATCTTCTGGCCTCTTTGCAGCCTCTAGCTGCCATCGCTCAAGTTCATCAGATATCTGCATTGTCACCTCCATTCTTGGTGGTTTGGTAGGGGGAGGGAGAGCTGGAGCATTGGCCATAGCTTGAACCATTGGGCTAGTAAGCATCCCTGAAAGCTCCGATGGCACGTTTTTCAAGTATTTTACAAAGGATTTTGGGAGGCTCAGGATAGGCATCGTGGCAGTGGAAAAAGAGAGAAGGGAAGGAGACATAAAGGAAGAAGAGACTGGCGAGGTCATGGCAGAGGACAAATCCACTGGTATGACATGCATGATTGGAGAGGTGGAAGCAAGGTGGACAGAGATGTCCACCGCAGGCGGGGAGGAAGCAAAAAGTGCAAGCAAAGTATGTGGGGTGGAGGCAACAACAACAACCATTGCAGCAGATGGAGACCTCGATGAGTCAGACTCTTCTCCCCTAATCCCATGGAGTAGACCTTTGGGTATCACAAATGTCTCCACACCTCTGATTGTTTTCCTCTATTTCTTTGGTGGCTCACCCTCTGATGCCTTTCGGGCATAAACCTTCGATTTGGGCAGCTACTCACTAGCTTCTTTTCTCTTTTTTGTTTTGAATGATGGTGGGGTTTTGGATGTTTCCCTAGTTGTAGTGGTAGCCACCCCACCATCAAAGCCACTCAGTTCACTTTTGAGTCCCTTAAACGTTAAGGCAACTCCTTGTTGCTTCAATCGGGCTACCTGTTGGTCGATCCATGGCTTTGTTTGGACATCGACAGGTTTGGTGAGTTTGTCAAGGTCATCAACCTCTCGCTCATCCCAATCAATCATAGGCAGTGGAAAATTGGTGATGGTATCATATCCCAGATCGATCACCATGCTTTCATCTTCTTCAAGTTGATCAGGAACCAGGCACAAGTTTATTCTCCGCACGTAGAGGGCAATCATGCGCATGTGGTGCCGCAGCCGCACTTCAAGATCATCTCTATAATTAGCCCAAAAAATCCTCAACATTGTGGAGGTGGTCATACTCCCATCCCAGTGCCTTTCTGATATGACCATATGGGTCAATTCAGGGCTGGGCTGTATATTGTCGGAAGTGGTATTCGGCCAACTCCCTTTCTGAGTATCCCGCACACTAGGAGGTATGAATCTTGTACATTCTTTGGTCGAGCCCAATGGGGTAAGGTCTATCCACTAGATGCTTTCTGCTCAGGATATTATGAATGTGTTGTAGCTTCCAAGTCAGCTCCAACAGTATAATCCGGTCATTGGGGTACTAGGGCAGCTTTTTTGGTCTTTCTGTGAACCCCTGGGCATAGATGTAAGTGAACTTTGGAAATTGTATATATAAGAAGGCGTATTGCCTGAGGAGGGCCCTGGCACTGTGGGAAACTCTTCTCTAAAAGTCTCCTCCTAGAGATTGAATTATGTAAGCGATGAATGCATCATTCACCCTACAATAATCCCTCTTGAATTTTCGGTACTGCAGTTGAGGGTATTTATCATAAGGCTTGAGCTCTACTCTCGATGCCTCACTCGGTACTGCAGTGAATCCATGATAGTGCCACCGATCGGCGAGGGAGTATACTAGGTAGAATGTCATGTAGAACTTGGAGGTCTTCTTCACATTTGTAAACTATTCATGGAAGCAATCACTGATTATCTCCCCCGATAAAAGGCAGTGCCATCACGGTGGAGAATTATCTCCATAAAGTAAAATGTCCATTCCTGGAAGAAGGCCGTAGCAGGAAGAACCACTAGTTGGCTTAGAAAGGTCATGAGGTTGTGGTAATCCTTGAAGAAATCACTGTGAAAGAGCTCATGAGGGAGTTTTTCGTCACTACCCCACTTGTCCTTCAACAAGTACTGATTGATTAGTTTCTTGCATTTCAACGGATCATGCTCCCATAGCTCCTTGCATTCTTCTATGGTGGGGGTCTCCATGCTCGTGAAGGCAGGAATGTGGAAATTTTTCATTATACCAAGTGGAGACATATCTGCAAGGACATTCCCATCTCGGTCCACTATAGTTCTAGTCTTAGGTTGATATGCCTCTATGCACGCCATTACCAATTCTGGGGCCACCAAGGCTGGCGGGAAGCTTGTAGCTTTGGCAAGTCCATTGCTCCTTATCAATCTTGCATTTTTTGTTTTGGGATTCACCTTGACTCTCTATGTAAACTCACCAATATCGACCTGACTGATATTGGTATTTGTGACATCTCTCCAAAGAGTAGTGATTCAGGACTGTAAGGGCACCATTTGAAGCTTGTATTTCATCTGATCCTTATCCTCCTTGCCTCAGGGTGCCTTGGTTGTTTCTTTCCCCTTTTCCTTGGAGGCACCAGAAGTTCCTATGCTGGATTCCATAAATCCTACACAAAATACATGAATTAGCAATATTATTATGAGAAAGCGGCCTCAGACAAGTCCCTGCACATCAAGGTTAAATCCACAATCTCCATTCATATTTGATAATCATCTAACATTTGATAAAATATTATTATAAAACAAGGTAGGTGACCCAGGCTTCTAGGGTCGTAGTTCCCTTGGCAAAATGTTTTTTGGAAGGGAAAATGAGGCATGGGCCTCCCAAAAGCACATCCCTATGTTGGGTTTGCTCAATTGAGGGTTGGCATGAAAGAAGACCTAATTTTAGCAAGTGGGTCAAAGTCCATTTTGGATTTGGAGATAATCTGAGCTCTCATTTAGGTGTTCAGTATCAACTGCAAGAAGGCCACCATAAATGACATAGGAAAGACGGAGCTCCAGGCATCGGATTTCGGAGCTTGGATTGCCGTTATGGGGAAGCAGTTTCAGGTTAGCCGTTCAGAACGGTGAAATGTAGGAGGCAATCCGGGAGTGGAATTCCAAAAGGTAATCCCTGGTGACAAATTCAGGAGCTGGGAAAGCCCGGCGGTGAACAAAGGGTTAGGACCCGGAGGCCGGAAAGCTAGTGAGGTTCAGCCATTTGGAACGGCAAGAGTGGAACGGAATCTCAGAGGCAGAATTTCGAAGGTTGGGGTCCGAATATATTTTGGGCGCTGGTTAATTTCGGCCGCTTTGAAACGAAAATGCAAAGTCGGGGTTCGGGAGTCGAAAAGACGTCCCTAATTCACTGTTTGGGATGGCGACACCAGAACAGAATCTTGAAGACAGGATTCCGAAGTCTGGAGTCTAGATTGATTTTGGACTTTGGTTTCTTCCATGTATTTTTGAATGCACTTTGTGCGCCTGGGGGCCGAGGTTTGGAAGGATGCTAAAGGCAAGCCATTTACAACGATGAAGTTAACAGGGAATTTCGGGAACAGAACTCTGAGGGCTAGATCCGGAGGATAGTTTGTTCCTTGGCCAATTTTTCAATTTTTTTGCAAGTTTGAAATGGGCTTCGCGAGCCCAGGATCCAAGCATCAGAAAGACACTCGAGGGAGGCCATTCACAATGATGGGGGCACAACGGAAACCCACGAAGGGAAATTCAGAGACCGGGATCTGAGGTGAGCTTGGTCACTATCAATTTTTGAATTTTAAGTTTTATGCTTTGTGCGAACGGCCACGGGAAAGTCTGGGCCCGGGAGATGCCAGCGACTGTTCTAAAGAATAGCAGCAGTGGGGTTCAACTCCGACGTTTAATTCTGATGATTTTATCTGGTTTTTCGTGGATTCTAAATGGTTGGTTTTTTAGTGGGAGTACTAATCTACCATATTTTAACCTATTTTTACATTTTTACTTTGTTTTAACCTAGAATTTCATGAAAAGGAGGACGAGGCGTGCGGATGGAAGACATACCTCAAAATCCTGAAGAAGGATGATGTTGAATATGTGGAACACGACAGGATGAGAGCTCAGGCACGGGGACAAAAAATATTGGATGTTGGGAAGCTCTCCAAATTTCTCTATCACTTCGATCACGTCAAAATGACAGTTGGAAAATCCATTTTAAATATCCAAAACCGCAATTAATACAACAATTTAATGTTTCGTACAGTGGCCAAATAGTTTTGTGAGTTCAAACTCGCAGGTGGCAGTGGGAGGATCGGGGTTTAGCGGCTGGGAAGACATCTAGCCACTACCGCTTGAAAACGAAATTCCAGAGACAAAATTTTGAGAAGGGAAACCCAGCAAGTCAGAACTGGCAAGTCGGGAAGATGTCTGGCCGCACTTGTCTACAAGAGCCAATCTGGAATGAAAAACCAAAAAGGGAAACCCAAAAAGGCTAAAGATTTAACATTTTCAAAGGGGGCCAAGTTTGATCAGACTTAAGATGTGACTTTTGCGAATATGATCTGACCTTTTAGGGTGCAAAATGGACACGCAAAAGGAGGCAAAGCTAAGGAGGGACCCAAGAAGGAAAATAGGGAAGAGAGAGTCCCCGTTTCGAATAAGGCATGTGTGCAACAAGCACAACTAATGGCGACTCCACTGGGAGAACACTCCTGATGTTCTAAAGATAAACATTCATTCTGAACCCATGATCTCTGGTTTCACAAACCAAAGTTGATTTTCAAAGCTGAACTGAGGATAGGTTAAGGAAGGCAAAGTTAAATCACTACGACATCATCATGGAGGTGTGTGCATGGCGAGTTCATTTACCTTCCTCAGAGATAGCACGACCAACCAATGATCAGGAGAGATAAGCCACATAATTAGCCTGACCCCAAAAGTAACTTGGACATTGCTCTTCTGCCACTCAGGCATCCATAGCCTTGATGGAGTTGTCACTGTGACCCCACGAACATAGCTCTACTACCAGCCAGACGTCCATAGCCTCGGAAGAGATATTCGCACACCCATATGGTTGTTATTTTTACTTCGTACTATTCTTTTTATTCGATATTTCTTTGCAACACTTTCTTCTTTTCTTTCTGTTCAACCGTGTAAGCAATGAAGCTCACAATGGGCTTGGGAATCGCAGTGGTCACTGAAGCAGACTTTAGATTTTTCACTTATCCCTTCTTCCCAGTAATCACCATACCATTCTTTGGAAATGTTAAAATGTATTTCTATGTGTTCCAAGATAAATGCAGGGGATTCAAGAGGATAGCCATCCTAGGTTAGTTTAGAGTTTGAAAGTTGAAAACCAGTGCTTAGGGGCTTTCAAAGGTTAGCAATAGGGAATGAAGCCTTATCTAGAGAACAACGCAAGAGCGGGCAGCGGGGCCAACCTTGATCAAGTTCTTATTGGTGGACTTAGCAAGGCCATTTCTTTGAGGGTAATAATTAGATGAAAATGTGAGTGTGATACCATAGTCAAAGGCCCAACTCATGAATTTCAATGAAGCAAATGCAGGGCCATTATCGCATACCAGAGCATATGGGCAGCCGAAGTGATTTAAAATAAAAAATTCTAAGAAATTAGTTACTACTTCAGTCATACATTTCATACAATTTATCACATCTGTCCATCTAGTGTAGTAATCAGAAGTGATTAGAATGTACCTATGTCCCACAGATGATGGAGGGCTTACTGGGCCAATGAAGTCAAGACCCCATTGCGTGAAAGGTCATACCTCCATAACAGGTTGCAATGGGACAGCAACATTCCTTTCCTGGGCGGAAACAGTTTGGCACATGTGGCAGGTGCGGACATGACCATGGGCATCTTTGAATATGGTGGGCCAATAATACCCAACTCTTAAGATCTGGTGTGTAGTTGATGGACCAAAACCATGACCATTTCTGATCTTGTCATAGAATTCCTTAATAACACGATCAACTTCTTCCTTACCCAGGTATCTCAAAAAGATACCTTCATGATTCTTCTTGTACAATAAGGTGCCCTGTAACATATAGTTGTTTCTTTTTAGCCTAAGAGCTCACCTATGGACTCTCTATAGATGAGGTGGAGATTTACGATTCAGTGGGTAGTACACTATATTGTCATACCACACCCTTGGGGAGACATCTTCTAGCCGGTACTGTTGTACCGTGAACTCGGGTCTAGCATTAATAACCACTTCTACCATTTTTCTAGCTAGTGCATGTCCTCTTACTAGCTTCATTGGCTGGATTTCCATATCATACTCCTACAGCAATGCGATCCACTTTGCCCTTCGCTCCCCTAACTCATTCTGCATAAATAACGTTTTCACTGCGGGGTCGAGAACTATAGCAAACACCTTGTTGCACAAGATATAATGCTTGAACTTCTTAACTCCCTTAACAAGGGCATAAGCCTATTTTTCAACGTTATGATAGTGTATTTTAGCATCCTTTAGGGGGGTGCTCATGAAGATGATCAGATGTTCGCTCTCCTGGTCATCCTTTTGTGTCAAGATGTTGGCGCAAGAATGATCTGAAGCAAAGGAGTATATGTAGAAGGGATTCAAGTAATTGGGGCTAACCAGCATAGGGGCGTCAGTAATTGCGTTCTTTATTTCCCCAAAATCCTACCTTGCTTTGGGGTCTACTCGACCTTGGCATCTTGTTTTAGCATGGCATTGAGCGGTCTGACTATTTCTGCGAATCCTA
>CM021109.1:304882231-304941807 GCA_007115665.2 Sequoiadendron giganteum
AAGGGCTCTTAGACAATACCATTTCAACTTGGGACCAGCTCGAAGATGGCTTACATCAATAGTTCATGGACAAGTCAAACCAACTTTCATTATTGGATCAGCTAAGCACCATCAAATAGGCTCCCCATGAACATATGAATGATTTCAATTTTTGGTTTCATCGAACTTGGGATAGGATACTGTTGATAGTCAAGGCCACACCCAAACACACCTTTCTATTCTTCCTAAAAGCCTTGAATAATGAAATATCAGTTATGATATAGTCCATGGGGGGTTTCACATTGCAAAATACCTATGACATTGCTATAAGAGTGGAAAATTATCTAATTCAAGCTGGGAAGATAGCCCCGAGACCACCCATTCCCATTTTCCCTGCAATTCAGCCACCTATCCCTATGAATTTGTCTCCTATATTTGTTGTACCACTAGTCCCAGTGATAGGTTATCAAGATGTTGTCCAAGAAAATTTCATTCTAGATCAAACTAAGGAAATCCAAGAGATAAAAAATATGCTGCAAAATTTTGGTAAAAATTTCAGCAATGAATTTTTAAGTCTTAAGAAACAAGTTAGCCATGAACATAGGCCTTATCAAGCTCCTTATCAACAGAACCAAAAAAATAGGCCACCATTTCAAAATAATTTATAGGGTTAAAAAGGGGGTTTTAATCCCAAGCCTTTTTGGCCCTATGATCCCATGTTGCTAGCCCCTCAAGGGATCTCGTGTCATAGAACAATCTGGCTCAAGAACATTATTGGTGCTACCTATGCAATCAACCACAAAATCAAACTATGTGGATAAGTCGAATGGAGAATCAAGCTCTCATGGTGTAGAATCATTATGTTGGTCTTGAAAGTTTTCCAAGTGAGAAAGTGCAACAAAAGGCAATTCAGAAGTTGCTTTAGTGAATTGGAAAAGTGTTGAATATTGTGGAGTTAATCATCTCAAAGGATAGAACAAGAAAAGTACACCTATTGCAACAAATACATGGTCAAAGAGAAGAGCGGTTGAAGTAGAACAACAAGCTGTAAATTCACACCAGCAAGCTACAAGAGACCAAAGTCATGCCACTTCATCACAAACTGTCCTAGTAGGTGCAAATTTTCATATTCTATAGAGAGAACATCAAGTTTTAAATCCACAACAGCAAGCTCAATTGAGGATGCATATTCTATAGAGAGAACAACAAAAATTATGTGACGTTTTCGTGTCCTTAGGACATCATAAGGTAAATAATGTGTCTTTCAATGTAGTTGAAGACTTAAAGAAATCTATAGTCAGCTTATCTATTATGGATGCACTACATTTTCTAGGCCAGAAGGATTTATTTAAAAATTCCTTATCTAAACTTTCATCTCCAGCTGTTGTTAATGCAAAAAAGAGTAGAATTGTACTTGCTAACAACTCAGAGGTAAAAAGTGGACAAAAAAATAAAGAAGTAAAACCTCCACAATTTTACTTTAGACTCATAATCAGGGATACAATTTTCCATAACTATATGATAGACTCGGGAGCTAGTAGCTCAGTGATGCCTAAAAGTGTAGAAAACGGTTTAGGTTTGGCTTATGAACCCATGAAAAAAGGGGTGGTGCAATTGGATGGTTTTGTTGTTCAAACAATTGAAATCATTAAGAATTTGGCTCTCACATTACATGCTTGCCCCAAATTTTTTGTGCACCAATATGTTCATGTGATTGAATTACCTCCCCATTTTTCACTTTTCCTCTCTAGAGACTTTACCGCCAAACTATGAGGTTTCTTGTCAGCTGATCGGTCCCATTTATTTTTTAGAACCCGATATGGTACTCGAGTAACCATAAAGTTTGAACCTTTGTCCAAAGACCACATTGAGCCATACATTCCTAGCCCTATAAATGCTAACCTATGTTTCACTAGTGGGTAGGAAGATCAACCCATGACCTTAGACCCCAACACACCCAATGAAGACATTAACTTGGATGAGTGTGTTGCACAGGCAGTTGTCATTGTACCAAAAGATCAACCTGTTAATTGTCGATACAGTCAATGGATTTATACAAGATCAAGATCCACAAGAGCAGTTAAACCATGTCACAAAGCGCAAGCACCATGCTGGACTACACCTACCATAGGAAGAGGAGACCAAGGGTCATACCTTGCAAAAATCCCCTCCCCCCAAGCGCAAATGTGGGGTTTAAACCTACGACCTTAGCTCTAATACCAATTTTCGCATAGGTAGTTGCCATTGCACCAAAAGATCAACCTGTTAATGCCCGATACAGTCACTGGATTTATACAAGATCAAGATCCACAGGAGGTGATTAAACCATGTCATGATTTTTAAGCGTCATGTTGGACTATGCCTACCACAGAAAGAGGAGACCAAGGGTCAAATCTTGCAACAAAGTGAGCATCCAAAAATCATGATCTAGATCCATTCAAACACACTGATGAAGTGGGGTTAGGCATCTATATGATCTAGGAACCTAATGCAGAAATTCCAAATCCGGTTAAGGACCAAGGTCAACACTTAGAAAATGGACCAAGAGTGTTTAAAGATGAAGAGGTTGTCAAAGAATGGGAGGAGATTCTTTTTAATGACCAAGCATCAAATTCAGAAGAGAATATTGAAGAGGATGAGAAGTTTGTTCAAGAATGGATGGATTTTCTCTTTGAGGATCAAGCCTTGGAGCAAGCTATGAATCCAATAGTGGGTCAAGCCCAAGACCAGATTATTATCCAAGAAGGAGATTTCAAAGATGAACTTTTAGAAGGGCCTAAGGGACTCATCAAGAGCTTCTATGAAGAAATAAATAGTCTTCTTTTATTCAACATCCAAGAAGGAGATAAGGAGAAACTATTCCCAAGAGATTTCAGCCTTCTTGCTGACAGTGTCAAAGATATGGAGAATTTTGATAATGAACCACCAATCCTAGATGACTGGTTGGATGAACTCCCCGATTTTGAAGGTGAAATTTAAAGAAGCATGTTCATGATGGAAGCAATACCAAATAATTAACAAAGTTTCTATGAAAAATATTTTGATAAACTTCTATTCTAGGAAGCTAACATTTAGATGAATAAGGAGTTGAACGATAACATGATAAAAGAATTGTGTGAAGCAAAACCTAGAGAATTTATTGTTGGAGACTTTGTGCTCAAATGGGATGAATACAAGAGAAAACCTGGGAGGCATTCTAAATTTGATACAAGGTGGGACAGGCCATATGTGATCAAGGAATGCAAAGAGCATAATTCGTTCTAGATCTCAAAGTTAAGTGGAGAGGTGCTTCTGATCCCAATCAATGAGATCCACCTAAAACATTGTTTCTGAGGTTTGAAATTTTTACCCCCTGTAAAGCTTAGAAAATCCTACACATTCCTAATTAAGTACATCCATGTTCATTGAACATCAAAAATAGAGTAAACGAGATAACATATGTATAAATAATATCCATATGAGCTCAAAGCAATTAAAATTAAATGGATTGCAATTTTTCCAATTACATGCACCACAAAGAGGTGTTACAAATCATCTGTTTCAATGATACATCATCAAGTATACATCATTAATTACATTCTTGAAATGGAGTTACAATTTATAAATTGGTTTTGATGGGACTTTTAAAATTTGTCAAAATTCTGCCTAATTTGGGCATGACTGGTTACTTTTCAAGGATGGAGGTCTAATGCTTAGGGTTTAGGGTTTTGGTCACCCATGGAGAAATTGATTGGTACCTTTTTAACCCTCACGTTATATTTTAGCATTGACCTATTATTGAGGGTTACCTATCACTTAAGTCATTTGACTGAGCCTTTCCTTCATGCTCTTACCAACCCATTTTCACCTGACCTATCGGTCTTCTCTTTGCCACTTAGGCTTAAATTTTTGTGCTGCCGAGGGTTTTCCTGGTCGGCCCCACCGTTATATTATATTTGTTTCTATGCAGCTTGGCGGACCATCCGATCATAGGTTTTGATCTGGACCGTTCCTCGCAAACCTCACAGGTTTGTCTGTTGATGTCACCAAACTGGTGCGAGGTGTGTGAGATGCTTCCATCTATGAAGTACAGAGGTGGGGCCCTCTCCTAATGTGCCAGTAGTGATAGGTGGATATCTTTTCACTGGTGGGAACTAAATGAAGGGGATTAATGATGACCACCCCTTGCAGGCCTTGCACAATCAGATTAATGTTCTCAAAGGTATTGCAAGGCCTGCGAAACGGTGACATGTGGCTTGGCTCTCAGAACAACAGGGGTTAGGTGGGGCTTGCCACTTGTTTGCAACTTCCTATTTTTGAGGGGTGTGATTCGTTGTTGTTTTTCCAAGGCAGTGATGTGGATTTTCAATGATCATTGACTCAATCTAAGTCCTCTGACTTGCCAGGTCCTTTTCACATCAATTGTTTGATTTCAAAAGGTTACTGTTCACCCATGTGAGAATGTTTTGCGCTTTGAAGGTTATTAATGGTGTGGATTTTTCAATGGATCTCCTAGTGATCTCCTTGCGTGCAAGCGGTATCCTCCTAATAAATGCAATGATGGGTTGTACACCATTGTTCCATAAGCCTAGAATAATTTTGCTATGGCAAAATCAACCACTAATCGCTTGCATGCTCGTACAAAATTTGGGCAATTAATATTCCCTGCACTAGTTTTCTCTATAAATGCCTACTAAATTGCTCAGTGTTATCATCTCATTCTGAGTCTGTCTGTTTGCAAGTGGTTGATTTTCTTGTAGTTTCGAGCTATACATTTTCAATGGATATGTCCATAGTGTGACGAAGTGCTAGAGTTGGCGTAAGGAATTCATAGCGCAAAGAGGAACAACCTATTTCCGGTGCTCCTGAAGTGATTATCGGAGGTGTGGGCAAGCGGTTTGGCCGTTGCAATTCCCCTATTGTGCTCTCTTCGAGCTCTATTAGTGATGGGTCCGAGACTGACTTGGATTATCATTATTATCTTGCGGCCATGACTAGGCTCATGGGGGTCGACGAGGAGGTCCTTGTGGTTTCCCTAATTATTGCAATGGCACCGTGTCGTGTTGCTAGGAATAGTGTTGGTATGGACAAGAAAAAGAGAATGGTTTCGCTTCACACTAAAGCGAGAACCAGGAGCGGTCGCTTGTATCGGGGCCGTGTGTTGGCTAAGTGATGCTGGTGGATCATGTGTGTTGTTGGGGTGGTGCACATTTATGTTTGTTTTGATGTGGATGTGTGCATGTGTGGCACGGTCTTTTGTTTTTTCCTCCGACTGGTTACTGGGGTATAACCATTTTGATTCCTCAGATCGTTTATTGTTACTTCTAATGATGAGTAATATTTTTGTAATTTGAATTTGAATTCATTTCATTTTGAAGTTAAAAATAGAGCCCGATGCTTTTTGCTCTCTTGTTCTGTAAAGGAGATTTTATGACTCATTGTTATGGTCAAATTTTTTGTGTCCTAAAGCTTAGTGTATCTACAGTCAGTTTTTTACTGTGGGTTTTTTGAAGGTATTAACTAGTAAATCTTTCTAGTTTGGGAATATTATGAAACAAGCAAGCTTTGCTTATGTAATAATTGATATTGAAGAAAATAAAAATCTATTAGAACAATTGCTCTCCTAGTTACATGTCATGGATTGTGAATGAGTTTATCAATGGTTTATTCATTCAGCTTCAATGGTATATTTGAATGTGTACTTCATTTTCACTATTTAACTTAATGAGCTAATCAAATGCTTGAAAATGAGTTACAAATGTGTGATGATATACTCAATATTCATTAACAAGTACTCTTTTAAAAAAAAGAAACTGAAAATCTCATAGTGTAAATCATTATGGTGATAAGTTCATGATGTCTGGGTTATGTTTTGTATGACTCCCACCCAATGGATGAGACATTGGGAAATTTCTTCAAGAGTTATTTGAGGTGCAAGGTTGTAGTTCTAAGTATGGTGGTTCAAGATTTGAACAATTTAAATATCAAACCCTATCTCTTTTGAGATACAAATCTTACATTAATTTTCAATCTCATTGCTTTAAGATAATTGTTATTATTCTTTGGTTTGCCAAAACTAGGATAATTTCTAACTAAATGCATTGGTGGGGACTGTATTTGTATGAAGAAGTGTTCTTACAGTCATAAAAAAAAATTATGAACACACTTAGGAAAAGCCTCCTTGGTTTCACAGAGCCAAAAGTGTAGGAGATCTCGGTCTTTGACTAAATCTCGTTAGTTGGCCACTAACTTTGTTAGTTCTTGAATATAGAGTTTGGCTACCTCTTAGGGAATTACAAAGCCTTAGCTGGAAAAATAAAACACCAACAGAATGGAGACTCTTCTAGGGATGAACTTAGAAGTATTGGTTGCAGATGGTGCTATTATAGATTCATTAAAGTTTTGAATTATTTTTGTAACTAGAGGTTGAAAATTATTGAATTATTTTTCTCATCCGAGTCACCAACAGAATGGTGACTCTACTGGGGAAAATCTGTGAAAATTTTGATTGCAAAATTAACCTTAAGAGTCATTACATATAGTCAAATGATTTACCATTCTAAACTTAGTTCAAATAGTGAAAGTTTTCATCCCAGGAGGAAGAAGTTGTTGAAGTTAAAAAATTCCTATGATTTGTGGTGTTCTTCTAGAGAAAGACTCAAATTTTTTGGTTGTAGATAGTATTGTTATAAATTTCATTATAATAATTGACATATTACTTATAAGCATAAAGGTTAAACCTAATGAAATAGGCTCTCTGCCTGAATCATTAGTTGAATGGTGGTTTTATTGGGGAGAACTTTTGAGAAATTTAAAAAACAAAAAAGAGAAAAGAGAAACCACAGTAGTTGGAGGCGGCTATCAAAAATCTTTTGTTTAGTGGAGCTGAATGTTAAGTTTGGGTGATGAAAGGTTATGGATTTGGAAGAGATTGGTAGCAACATGATTTCAAAATATTTGAGGTATGACTCTATTATGGAAAAAGACCTAGGATGTGACAATATTTGAAAAGGAATTTAATATTCTTTTAAAATTTAGTCCTTTGTTGAAGAGGTGGCGACTCTGTCTGAAGAACCAGTTGATATATGAAGGAAAAGTCCCAGATCCATGATATTTATAGTCAGGGAGAGAATATTAACAACTGCTGCCAAAATTACCAGGTATTCTTATTAAATCTAAACAAGTCACTATTCTGATTGTCAGGGGTGTTTGTAATGAAGGATGACAAATGGTTCCAAATTAGATGTTCTAGCATCAAGAAAGGAACAATTATTAGATTTTCCAAAATTCTGATGATGCAATATGTAAATGGACTTGCGAAACATGTTTATGTTGTATCATACTTCCAAAAGAAAGGTATAATTATTTCAGTCACTGATGGAATCATGGTTGAAATGGTAAATGATATGTTTGATAAACATGTATTTCTTTGACAATAATTAAATGGGTATAAGAGGTTTCTCGTATGAGAAGTCAAACATAAATATGTAAAGGGAACAAGTCTCATTAAGCCCTTCAGGGGGTTTTGTGACTCAAAGGTATATGCCTTTTATTTTCAGTAATATTAGTGGTTTCCCTAATCTAATTCCTAAGAAGATTAGGAAGTATTTGCCTAAATACACAGGGCAAAGTGCAGAATCCGCCTCTAAGCATCTATAGGATTTTGTATATGTAATGGGGGATTATGAAGTTAGTCATGAGGACGTTGTTATGAAGTTGTTTGTGCAGTCCTTAAGGGGTGATGCCATGGATTCATTTTCATATTTACCTGCATGTTTTGTTAACTCATGGAATCAATTGGTGATAGTTTTTATTGAAAAATTTGGTGAAAGAGTCAATCCCAACATATTAAGAAAAGGTTTTATGGGAATCCACATACAAAAAGATGAGCTAGTCTCATATTTTCAAAATCTTTAAGAGAAATCCCTAAAGAAATAAGACCAAGTGAGGCTGAATGCTTGGCTGTATATCTTGGTGCTTTTGACAAAAGGATGGGTTACTTATTAAGGGATAAAGAACCTACAACCCTGCACCCGGAATATCAAATGGCTATGGAGATTGAGAACAACATGAAATACTCAATGATGAAGGGTATTTGGCTGCAAGTATTGATTACCCTGGCATAACTCATACTAGTAAATTTTCAGAGTTGGCCGCACAGAACACTCATTATGATAGGAATGCTTTGACAACTGCAATATATCCACCATTATAGTGTGATGATAATGAGATGCAAGTTGAAAGCTAGTTCAATTTGAGTGGTGATGATCAAAATTATTTTGTGCCAGAATTGTATGAGATGAAGAGACAAGAGGAAGAATCACCATATGAGTTTTTCTTGAGATTTTTGGATGCTTTGGTAAAAAATCCTAGAGGTCTCAAACCTGATGATTTTGAATGCATTGACTTATTTGTGAACTTTATGAACTAGGGTTGAGTGCTCTATCAGATGATTTGAAACCTGCTAACTTGACACAAGTCCTTAAATGGATAGAGATTGCAGAATCAACCAAGGGTATAGTTACAAAAAATGAAGATAATGCTTTCCCTTTTGAAGAAAGTTGGACAACTGCACAAGAGCTTGAGGGGAAAATTTATGAAGGATTAGGTGAGACACCCATTTTTTTCCCTATCATGATTGTAATGCACATATCACTAAGATTTTGTTATAGGCTAGCGATTATGATTTTAGAAGTGATGATTGCATTACTGAGGATGAAGTGGAGCCTCTCCCTTTACCAAAGTTGCATGGTAATATGGAGCCTCATGATTTTACTTATTTCCAAATGGGTGGAAAAATTTCAAATCATGAATTTTTAGAGTATATCCCAGGTGTACTGGCAATGGAACAAGTTTTTTATGAAAATGTTGAAGAATTTGAAGACAATGAGGTGTGTGATCAAAATAATAATACTGGAGATAACAAACATATTGATGAATATATTGGTACTATTGATTTTCTTGACTGTTTGTATGAAGATGAGATTGATTTGTTGTTACCTTTTGACATTTATATTGTTGGTGAAAAGTTTTCAGCTTGTGCTGAAATTTTCACTTATAAATTAACACATACAACAGGTGGTGTTGAGCACAAGGAGGCTAGTGCATACTGTTGTTTCTCTATTTCCCATGTTGAGATTGATGTGTTTGACTCTATTTTTGAGGTTTTTCATTTGGGAATGGATGAAGGAATGCAAGAGGAGATGTATACTAAGGGGCTTGAGATGAATGTGTTTATGCATTCCCTAGAGAAAGATGCAACTTATATTTCCCACCTCTGTAGTATCAAGATGTGTTCCAAAATGTCTGAACATAGGTGCTGGCAGCCAAGCTTATGTGGAAATCACCAAGGTGAGGATTCCCTGAGTCATGTATCTTCCTTTTTGTGCAATGAGGGTTTGTGTAACACGCACACCTTTTTCTATGATAGTTTTCAGTTTGATGTGCGAGAGCTAATGTTGATGCTAAGATGTGTGATGTCAAGGACTAGATAGATTATGAATTTTTTTGTTTCTTATCTCAATTAAGTAAGCATTGAATGAAGCATGACTGGGAGCAGGGCAAGGAAAAATTTCATTATGTTCATATGTTACAGTTAATGTTTGGATATAGTGTGTTGACTAATCAAATGCACAGGAGTATTAGAAAACATTATGATACTTCCAAGCATACTGACTACTCCAGTAACTTAGAAGCATCAAGAGGTAAAATTTGCAAACTTTGTTTACTCCAAGTAACAGAGAATTTTGTTTTTGATAGGGGTAAAATTTGATTTCTCTTGTTTGGTGTCCTGGGACCACCACGTTGGATATAAAAAAGTTCCAATTGACAAGTATGGTAGAACATTCGTCAAGGTACTTATGTGATTCAGTGATCTAGACTACAAAACCAGAGATTCTAGAATCTTGCTATGCCTGTAGGGGGCATACATCCCCAGTTGGAGCCATTGATGGGACTTTTAAATTTTTTCAAAATTCTGCCTAATTTGGGCATGACTGGTTACTTTTCGAGGCTAGTGGTCTAATGCTTAGGGTTTAGGGTTTTGATCACCCATGGTGAAATTGATTGGTACCTTTTTAACCCTCATGTTATATTTTAGCATTGACCTGTTGTTGAGGGTTATTGGTCACTTAAGTCATCTGACTAAGCCTTTCCTTCATGCTCTTACCAGCCCCTTTTCACTGGACCTATCGGTCTTCTCTTTGCCACTTAGGCCTAAATTTTTGTGCCGCCGAGGGTTTTTTCGACCGGCCCCACAATTATATTATATTTGTTTCTATGCAGCTTGGTGAACCGTCTGATCATGGGTTTTGATCTAGACCATTCCTCGTGAACCTCGCAGGTTTGTCTGCTGATGTCACCAAACTGGTGTGAGGTGTGTGAGATGCCACCATCTGTCAAGTATGGAGGTGGGGACCTCTTCTTATGTACCAATAGTGATAGGTGGATGTCTTTTCATTGATGGGAATTAAATGGTTGGGATTAATGATGACCACCCCTTGTAGGCCTCGCATGATCGACTTAATGTTATCAAAGGTACTGTGAGGTTTGTGAAATGATGACATGTGGCTTGGCTCTTGAAGCAACAGGGGCTAGGTGGGGCCTTCCAATCATTCATGGCTTCCTATTTTTGACGGGTGTGATTGGTTGTTGTTTTTCCTAGGCAATGATGTGAATTTTCAATGATCATTGACTCAATCTAAGTCATCCAACTTGCCAGGTCCTTTTCACATCAACGGTTTGATTTCAAAAGGTTACTATTCACCCATGTAAGAATTTTTTATGCTTTGAAGGTTATTAATGGTGTAGGTTTTTCAATGTATCTCCTCCTGATCTCCTTACGTGTGAGCAGTATCCTCCTGATAAATGCAATGATGGGTTGTACGTCATTGTTCCATAAGCCTGGAATAATTTTGTGGTGGTGACATCAGCCACTAATTGCTCGCATGCTCGTACAACATTTGGGAAATTAATATTCCCTGCACCAATTTTCTCTATAGATGCCTACTAAATTGCTCAGTGTTATCATCACATTTTGAGTTGGTTTGTTTGTAGGTGGTTGATTTACTTTTGGTTTCGAGCTATGCATTTTCATCGCTTATTTCCATAGTGCGACTAAGTGCTAGATTGGGCATGAGGAATTCATAGTGCAAAGAGGAACAACCTATTCTTGGTGCTCTTGAAGTGATTGCCCGAGGTGTGGGAAAGTGGTCTGGGTGTTGGAATTCCCTTGTTGTGCTCTCTTCAAGCTCTGGTAATGATGGGTCTGAGACTGACTCAGATTATTGTTATCATCTTGTGGCCATGACTGATCTCATGGGGGTTGACGAGGAGGTCCTTGTGGTTTCCCCAATTATTGCAATGGCACTGTGCCATGTTGTTGGGACTAGTGCTGGTATGGACAAGAAAAAGAGAATGGTTTCACTTCACACTAAAGCGAGAACCAAGAGCGGTCACCTATACTAGGGCCGTGTGTTGGCTAAGTGATGCTAGCGGGTCATGTCTGTTGTTGGGGTGGTGCTCTTTTATTGTCTGATTTTGTTCTGGTGGTTCATTTTGATGTGGACGTGTGCATGTGTGGAATGGTCTTTTGTTTTTTCCTCCGACTTGTAACTGGGGTGTAAACATTTTGATTCCTCATATCGTTTATTGTTACTTCTAATGACGAGGAATATTTTTGGAATGTAAATTTGAATTTCATTTCATTAGAATGAAATTCATTTTGAACTTAACAATGCAGCCCGATGCTTGTTGCTCTCCTGTTCTATAAAGGAGATTTTATGGCTCATTGTTATGGTCATATTTTTGTGTCCTAAAGCTTAGTGTATGTAGATTTAATTTTTTACTATGGATTTTTTGAAGGTATTAACTAGTAAATCTTTCTAGGTCAGGAATATTACGAAACAAGCAAGATTTTCTTATGTAATAATAGATATTGAAGCAAAAAAAAATCTATTAGAACAATTGCTCTCCTAGTTACATGTCATGGATTGTGAATGAGTTTATCAATGGTTTATTCATTCAGCTTCAACGGTATATTTGAATGTGTACTTCATTTTCTTGCTTTAACTTAATGAGTTATAGATTTGTGATGATATACTTAGGATTCATTATGGAGTACTATTTTTAAAAAAGAAACTGAAAATCTCATAGTGTAAATCATTATGGTGATAAGTTCATGATGTCTGGGTTATGTTTTGTATGACTCCTGCCCAATGGATGAGACACTGGGTAATTTCTTCAAGATTTCTTTGAGGCGCAAGGCTGTAGTTCTAAGTATGGTGTTTCAAGATCTAAACAATTTAAATATCAAACCCTATCTCTTTTGAGATACAAATATTAATTTAATTTTCAGTCTCATTGCTTTAAGATAATTGTGATTATTCTTTGGTTTTCCACAACCAGGGTAATTGCTAACTAAATGCGTTGGTGGGGACTGTATCTGTATAAAGAAGTGTACTTATAGTCATAAAACATTTTTATGATCACACTTAGGAAAACCCTCCTTGGTTTCACAGAGAAAAAATTGTAGGAGATCTCAGTCTTTGACTGAATCTCATTAGTTTCCCACTAACTTTGTTAGTTCTTGAATATAGAGGTTGGCTACCTCTTAGGGAAATACAAAGCCTTAGCTGGAAAAATAAAACACCAATAAGTTTAAAATCCATACATAAATAATATAAGAAGTACATCCATAGCATCAGAACCTCTAAACCTCATCCACTTTGACACCATTGGTGTTCTTGCGCTGAGGCTAAGAGTGTGGTTAAGGCACCTTTTCCGCCCAACCACAAAGTACATGACTTCCACGGGTTTCTTCCACTCAAAGAAATCCCCAACCCTACACGAGGAGCCTAGGAACTTGGAACAATAAAGATGGAGGGAACTATCGATGCATGCCTATTTGCCTATATGCATTCCTAAACTAGAAAAATATATTTCTTGCAAGCAGGATGTGGCAGAGACAATAACATAAAATTCTAGGATTTTAATCCATCTATTTCAATGGTACATTGCTTGGCCAAGCGTAAGGAAATATAAGAGGTAGTTTATGAAAAGGATAAACTATTGTCTCTGTGTACCCACATTCAGCATCCTCTCCCAAAAGTTTCTTATGAAATAAATAAATAAAGCATAGTTCCTCATGTGTTACATATAGTTGAAACATTACAGTTTCATGCATTTATTAAGAAAACTCATGATATAGTCTAAGTTCATGATTGATGTCAGACAAGAAGATCAAGTTTCATAGTTTACATTGTATTTCTCTATTCAATCTATTCTTATTTCATTGGATGTTTGTAATTAATTTCAAATGCATGTCAAGCTATTTGTTTCCATTACATCAAAATAATCATTTCTAAATTCCCAAAGGTTTAAAGATAACTTGGCTACACCACCAAAAGAATTTCAGCCAAGTAGAAGCATTTCCAATTAAAAAGAGTATAAAAGTTAGCATATTTATTCAGATTCCAGTGAAGATTACATATGGATACAAAGATATATCATTCAAGATAGAGAGTTTTATCAGTCTATTCAGACTTTACCCATCCCTTCTTTTTATATAAGGTTCTTACTTCCATATGTAAAGTATTTGTATTATTTTATATAAATATATTTAAACATGAAAGGAACAAAAAAATATATATATTATTCAACTGAATCGATATATGAACCTACAACATAGTATGCATAAAAAAAAATACATATATACATAGGAGTAAATACATAAAAGTGCATTTTGAATGGGTGGTTTCACCACCTACTTATATATGTATTATATATATATATATATATATTTATACTCCATTTAATGTTGCATACATCCACTTATTAATCCTTAGAATATATATAATTATTTATTTAAATATAATTATCAAAATCGAATTTAAATTTCGAAGTGCAAGCAGTACTGGCAAGGTCAAACAAATCACAAAAATATGTATATACTTATATATATATATTCATATATTGAATAAACTATCAAATTTAATTGATTTAAAAAGGCCATGCATTACAAGAAAGGCTGAACAATTCATACGACGATCAAAGGTTTGAATTGAGGGATGGCTTCCACAGTCGCAACCCCATGGGGGACACTGCCTGTGGGGGCAGCGCCCTCCCCACAGGTCATGGCCTATGGGGAGGCATTGTATCCATAGAACAACCTCCCCTATGGGGGGGTGTGGGATATGGAGAAGCCTCCCCTCTATACACAACGATCTCCAAAAAAACTAAAAACATCAACACTGATTACCAGGGTTTCGACTCAAATTCGAAATTCTTCCAAAGAAAAAAATCTCAATAATAATATGATTTATATATATATAAATTTATATATATAGTTGAATATATGTGTATATATATGTGGATATATATATATATTTAATACACCTGATCTAGATTTCATTTTCAGTTTAGAAACTTGCAGCAGTTGGGTATTCACACAGATGAAATTGGATATATTTATATATTGTTAATTATACAAATATGTGAAATTTTTTACAATAGGAAGAGAGTAAAGAACAAATTGCATAACTGGAACAATGAATTTCATACAACAAACACCCTACTTTCAGTGGACATGAACAAACCATTTTCAAGAGATTCTTTTTAACTTTTCACAGTGAATTTTTCCAAACTTACAATCAAAATTTAAATGCATTGCAATAGATTAAGAACCTATTGCTGAAATCCCCCAGCTATAAAATTTCCTTTTCTCCCTAGTTCTTCCTATATCTTCTTTCCAATTTCCAAAATCTTTTTTTACAATGCTACAGACAAAGAAAACCCCCTTTTCTTGCACCTATTTTTTATATTTTTGCAGAGTAACATGAAGATTGTAAAAACGGTTGTGTTCCCATTACCTCATTTCTCATTTCCTGAAAAAATCTAATCTTGAATATAGAGAATTAAATAAAATTTACTTCTTGCACAACTTTTATTTTTAATTTAATAATTAATCCTATTTAATTACAAGTTAGCATTTTTCGAGAAAACAAATATTGGAATACACTTTTATATTTGAAATCAAATATGGAAACGTAAGCATGGAAATTGACATAAATTGTTATCCAGATGATAAATTTAAATAATAAAATTAACATTTAATTGCATATATAATTATTTAATTAAACTAGGATTAATTCTTCCATTCTTTTAATTGCATATATGAATATAAAAATAACCATTTAAAATTACCAATAATAAAACAATCATCCAAGTCACATGGTAAATGCATCTATATGACATTAAGTGTTTTGTGTGTGATCGAGAGCACCATTCCTGCTTTACCCTATCAAGAAGCTAATCTCCCCTACCTTAGCCACACCCTTGGTCTTTGACAACCTGCAACTCAAGTACACTCAAGAAACCAAAATAAGATTAGTATCCAGGTAGAATCAAATAAACTTAACTCATAAGATCATAATGCATTAATTCTAAATATCACCTTTCCATTTTGCATCATTTTAAAATAAGACAATATTTCATTCATTACAATTTTTCACAAAATTTAACACCACATTAATTATCATTAAATCTACCACACATACATATTTAGTCATAACGCAAAAACCACATAAAGAAAAAGTAGGCACCACCAAAATTAGAGACGTGACATCCTTCCCCACTTGGAAGAGACATTGTCTCAATGTCTAAGTGAAAACATACACACAATATAGTCTATATGATCCATATATCAAGAGTCATAAAAATGCATGAAAGAAAATATTAGGCTAGAATCAGAGGCGTAGAAAAGATCTATCAATATCATCAACATCCTCCCATGTAGCATTGTTCTCAAAATACAGATCCCACTAGATCCTGTACTACATTATATCCCAAATCTTGACGGGCTCCACTAGCATCACCCCTATATCCAGAACCTACAAGGAATGCCAATCAAGCACATGAGTAACATCTGGGTGGTATGGATTAAGTACTGAGACATGGAAAACATAATGAATGTAGGATAGAGTTAGCGGCAGAGCAAGCCTATAAGAAACTAAATTCACAAATTTCAAGATTTTTTAGGGCCCAACAAAATATGGAGAAAGCTTCGAGTTCTTGCCAAAATAAATTAAAATATTCTATGGAAAAACTCTGAAGAACACCTTATCACCTGTTGATGGTGAAAATGACACAAACAACATTAAAACAAAATATTTCTACTCTATTTCTCTTCAAAAAGAAAGACAACATATAGTAGCCTAACTCCCAAGGTCCTGGTAGTTGGTTCTCAACTGTCTGGTGTCACTCAATCGGTTCATGCAACTATAATGTTCAAGGGGCCTATGCTGGTAACAAAGAATGCAAGCAATGAATCATTTTACCGGACTTTTTTTAGTAAATCAAGGGTTTTTAAACAAAAGAAAAAGATAGATCAAAGAGTAAACTAGTAAACATGAACAAACTCATCTAACATCTGGACATATATCTTCAACAATGAATGTTTTTTTTTTCAATCAGATCAAGAAAACCAAAGCATGATACAATTCACAGAGTAATCTATACCATTTTATGCATCTAAGGTGCTTATTTCAATTCGCCTATCACAACTACTTCAAAGTTTTTTTAAAAGAGCACAAATTCATTCATTGCCAAGATCATAGATCAATAGACTTCAATAAATTTAATTCAATGATAATCTAACAAGATAATCCTTAAATCTGGTTTCTTCTAATGAATTTCATCACATAAGAAACTTTCATGCTTTAGCACAATCACTGGCATTCAGATAGATTATAACTTATTAGCCTTATCAAATAAAACAACTCAATTCTAACACCATCTTGCATAAACCTATAATTTTATTTAACTGTAAAATATTAAATAACAATGTATCTCTATAATCACTACAAAATTCTATCTCCTAATATTAGGTGGCCAATTCTATTCTCTATTAGCTGACCCTTACAATATGATACCCAAAGGTTATTTATAAATATACAAAAATTCAAACTCCACTTCTATTTTAAGTCATCCACCCTTTTAGGAACAACAACTCTCTTGGAAACTCAGATCAAGTTGATCTTGAGTTCTTACATTATAAATTTAGTTAAACTGGAGAATAGAAAATAGAAGAGAAAAAGAAGTCATGTGCTCCAAAACTGTCAGTGTTGCATGCAACATGCAAAGAAGAAGAAAGTTGTGCATGCAAGAGATTTATGCATGTGAAGTTGGGTCTGTAATAAACTCATCATAACTAGCAAAGACTTGTTGTAATACATCTATTTCTGGCCCATCAACCCAGCTGTCTTCAAATTTAATTCGCTCCAATTCTACTATAGCAAACCCTGTCATATCTTTTATCTTTGTCAACTCTCTTTTAGCAACCTTTATCTCTTCTTTTACATCTATTAGTCGATCTATCATCTAATCTTCACCATCATCTCCTTTCTGCATGAGCCCCTTAAACCTTTCACCCCATTTCTCTTTTATTTGGCTCAAAGATAGGCCTTCTTTTGTTAGTATATTGGCATCCACTATGATAGCAATGACTGCTTCCAACTCTTCAAACTATTCGGTAGGTCCTTAACAACATATTGGACTTCATTTCTATGTTTGCACAAGAAATATGTTCTAAATCGGAGTAAACAAGAGGTCTTCTCCACAAAATCCTTATTATCCTCCTTGAGTATTGACTGTTGAAGAAGAGTAGTCAAAGGCAATGTACTAACCTTCCCCAATTTCGGACTATACTCTTTATATTCCTGTTCTTGCTTCTCCGATGCTTCAATATATTGATGCATTTCCCCTATCAACTCTTCTGTCCCTTTGTGAACTTCAAAACCTTTGACCAAAACTTCACCTACTTCCTAATTTAACTTGTCAACCCACCTATCTAACATCTCCGCTTTTCCTCTTACTTACACTAAATCATCTACCTCAATTTTGCTCAGCAAAATTGGAGTCCCAATAGCAGCTACCTATTGTGATCTCAGAGAAGAGACACTTTTCAAAAAGGAATGCAATTGATCTAATTGAGCCTTAAGCTCATCTTTCTTCTGCTTATCCTTTAACATTCTTGACTTGGTTGTAGAAACTACCACATCAATTAGATTCATCTATTGATTTCTAGTAGGCCTTCCCAAGTTGACAGTACTCAATTGATAATTCGTTAACTACATGTCTCCTACCTCCTTTTCTATCATCGGTATGGCACACTCAATAAAAATCTCTCCCTTGTCCATGAGCCTGGTGGAGTGTAGCATCTTGGCCTTCTTTTTAGGCCTCTCTTGTTCAATCTCCTTCATCATATCCTCCCAATTGAGAGGTTGTGAATGTGTTACTGTTCTTTTCTGTAGGTCCAATTTTAGCCAAGTGGGAGCACATGGAGCAGTAATCATCACAGTGGAAGAAGAAGCAATAGTAGTAGTAGAAGGTGGTTGCACATTCACTTGGGGTTGAGAATCAACCATTGATTCCTCTTGTCCTTGCACCACATGCATCTGCACAAGCCTTACAGCCTCTTCCCTATATTTTTGTTCTTGTATCTTCTTATCTTCCTCTTCTTTCTTCAACCCCTCTTCCTCCAATCTAACTCTCTCCGCTTTTTCCCTTTCCAATCTTTCCTTATCCAATTTTTCTTTCTCTATTCTTTCCTTATCTAATTTTTCTTTCTCTAGAGCTTCTAGTCTTTCTTTCTCTAGTCTTTCCTCCTCTAAAGCTTTAAGTTTTTCTACCTTTTCTTCTTCTTCTTGTTGCTTTCTAACCAACTCTTCAGTATCCTTTTCCTTTCTTAATCTTTCTGCTTCTTCTTCTTTTCGGTGAGCTTCCTCTACAAGTTTTAACTTAGCAACCAAGACCTCTTTCTCCCTCCGGTTTCTTGCCTTCTCTTCCTCAAGGTCATGAATCTTTTGTATTAACTCTAACTTATCATTTTATTCTTTAGCCTTGATTTCATGTTCTTGTTGCCTTTTTTGTCTCTCTACTTCATCAGTTGTTGCCTTAGCTTCAATTTTTTGTTGCTGTAGTATGGAATCAGTTTGTGTCTTGGCACCCATTAAATTTTTCTTTTCTATTTCTTTATCTTTTTCCTCAACATCCTTTCTAACTTATTCAAACAATTCCCATTGCTCCTCTTATTTCATTACTTGTTCAACATCCTCATCTAGAGGCATATTCTCTTGCACATCCTTTTCTGACACAGTCTCGTCTGAATCTATCCCAACATCATGAATTTCCCTCTCCACTTCTTTTCCCTTTGTAGTTTCAGCCATACTATGAAGAGCCCCCTTTCAAACTTCTTCACTTTGCCTCTTTGCAAGTGGGACTTGTGCGGAAGATTCACCTAATGTATGTGTTGAAACAACCGATCCTTTCTGAGCATCTCCTTCTTGTGTTTCTGTGTCATCAATTGTTGCTTCAGGTTCTATCTCTTCAATGTATGGGGGAAAGAACTCCAAAGGCTCTTTGGGAGGCTTCTTTCTTTTGATTCTCTTATACCCTTTCCCCTTTTTAGGAGCTGGTCCTTGAGGCGCTTTGGTTCTTAACACCAACTAGTTAACACTTTGATCCAAGATTGTTCTTCCTATCTATTTAATATCAATAGTTTCCTCACTATCCCAGTCAATTGGATCCAGGATCTTAGTTCCTATATTTAAAGCCTCATAAGATGGATCCAATACAACTCCATCATCCACCAATGTGTCAGGAATATCATTTTTAACTCCAAATTCTGACATGAGTGCAATAGGTAGTCTTTCATAGTTATTTTTCCTTAAATCATACTCATCTTATCGGTTAGTCCAGAAGTCTTCTAATAAACTAAAATGCTTGTTGAACATAGAAGGAAGCAAGGCATTCATCTTCCCCTTTGGATCAAAATACTTATGAGTCATGTATAATCCTAACTTTAATTGTATCAGCTCACTACATATCACCTTTGCTCCTACCAAATGCTAACAGCTATACTCACCCAACTTCATGGGGAACTTGTGACATCCTGTCTTATGCTTTAAACTAAACCGAGCATTAACTCCAAGAGCTTGATATACAAACTCCATCAACACTATCCTGTTATTGCAACACCTTGGAAGCAAATGTGGATGGCCTTCAAAACCAGCTAACCTGAAATATGTAAACTTGGGGTATTTAATGTACCAACATCCCCATTCAGCAATAAATGCCATGGCCTCTTGAATTAGCCTGTACCATGCATCTCCATTTAATTGGTTAATGACTACATATATGAATGCATCATTAACTCTTCTGAATTGAGTTTCATCAACCTACAGAGACAGCTGGTTATAATGCTCTCATACCTTCTTTTGTCCATCCAACACTCCCATTATCCCTACTCTATTTAAACCTGGGAAGATACCCAACCTTGCTGCTGCATACACAATGTAAGAAGTCATAAAGAAGCATTTAGTCTCCCTGATGCTAGTCAGTTGATCATGAATAGCATTTGACACAATCATCGACCAATCAAACTGTTGGGCTCCATTTAAGATTGTCTGGATGAAAGGAAACATCCACTCCTTGAAACGAAATGTATCTCTCTTCCTAAAAACCCTAAACAACATCATTATTAAATCCGATACCTCCTTATAGAAATCTGCCCTCTTTGGCTGGTCTGCAAGCTTGGTTAGAGACTTCTTCTCCGTCTTCAACCACTTTTTGTTCAAATGAGATTTATTGGATTCTTTAAACTTACTATACTTCTCCAAGGCCTCTGCCTCATCCAACTATACCAAGTTCTTAGGATCTAAGACATTAAATATATTTTGAAATGCTTGAGGAGTAAGATCAATAATTACATTGTTTTGTGAATCCATGCATTGTCTAGTAGTAGGATTGTAGGCACTGGCTGCTGTCAAGATCAACTCTAAGCACTGGATTGATAAAGGAAACAAAGTGATATGAGCCAAACCAGAATCAACAATTCTCTTGGTTCTAGGCCTCACATCCTCATTGAATGTTTTAGTATAGGCCTCCTCAAAGTTGTACTGATCCAAATTGGTATCGGTGATGTTTGACCAATCTGATTCCACTTTGCTCACTTTCACAATAGGACTCCTGTGATTATACCTCAAGGTATAAGGCAATTATTCTGGCTTGATCTTCTTTGGTTTAGGTACTGCCTTTGATGTTCCTGCCAGCCGGTTCCTTTGGGAAGCTTCTCCTAATGTTCCTGACATCCTCTTAGCTTTCCTGCAACAAAATCTCTAGTTAGATTATTGAATAAACATCTCAAACTTTGTCTTTAAACTCATACCTTTCAAACATACATCGGAGTCGAAACCAAGCAGCAAACATCTTAAATAATCCTCTTTAAACATACTATCGGGATCAGAGCAAAAACTATTATTGTCACTCTACTTATAAGAAGTGGGCTCAAAGTCGGAAGTGAAATAGTGATCGAAACCATAACTGGAATGGAAACTGATTCAATTTCCTTCATATTTTTTGTTTTCATATTCCGTTACAGTTCCACTTCCGCTTCCACTAGGTAAACATTTTTATGAAGTAAAAGCTTCTAATTATAAGCGAAGTCGGAGACAGGATGGAAGATGGAGTTGACACTAAACATAAAACACATCCAAAACTCTAAATCAATTCTGATCCCGCTTCTGACTATGTTGACCATGACGTCATCAAATATTTTATCAATTTAATGCATAACTTCATGATTGAAGACCAAGGTCATAATAAATGAAATAAAGCTTAAAATATAGCATAAAATCGACCATGCCCATATGACCATGGGGACGACTATATTTTAGGGCATCATATTTAATCATTTTAAATGTGATCACAAAAACGCATAAAACCCTAACCTAGAAAACATGATATAAAACTAGGGCATGGATTTAACCCTTCCTAATTTACCAGATTGAATGCGCGACAAAAACCCTAAGTAAAAACAAGATTCAACTAACCCTAACTCACTGTAAAAATCTACATTTAATCTACCTCACTGTGAAAACCCTAATTAAATCTACACATTTAAAACCTAATGCAACACGACACGATCACGACAAAATTGGAAGCGACCATGCCCTAACTCACTGTAAAACATGAAATGCAAGCACAAAAACAAGAAAAACAAACAAACCTACCAAAATGGCAAACTCGCCCAAAGATCCAATATCAAACAAACCCAAACCAATAAAATGAAAGCAACTAAATAAAAGAAACGAGAATAAGAACCCTACCTCAAACGCAAGACCTGGCAAACCTTTTGAATTGATTCGCAAACAATTTCAATCAATTCACTCAGATGGACTTTGCAGTAGCTCTATTTCACTCTTCGATTCTTTAACAATGACAATAATCATGCATTTAATCCTTAATGAAGGTAAAAATCAAAGTTTCTACCTACGCATGGCAACTGTCATTAATGCATTAAATGCAGTTAAGCGGAGTCAAAACTGGAGAAGAACAAACACTTCATTACAGTGCGACTTCAGTCAATAGTCAATGACCAAGAAAATCGCAGGGGCAGAATCGGAATGGAAACTAATTCGGAAACTTAAGAAATTTCCTAACTTCATTCCCATTCTAGGTACGAGTCCAACCACAAAACATAAAACGAAACCAAACACAAAAAAAAAAAAAAAGACCGATATAATAAAGCTTAACATAAGGACATAGACTAAAAAAAAAGTTGAAAAAGCGGAGGTGGAGACGGGATGGATTTTGATTTTGCAATTTCCAATAAACACCAGCTTAACATCCACTCCAGTTCCAGCTCTGATAAAGACAAAACAAAAGGAAAAAAAAGAAGGACTATTGGGATGGGAATCAGAATGAGTTTTGAAAGAAGTTTCAGAACCCGATTTGGTTCCGGCTCCGATTCCGATAGTCTAAATCAAAATAAAACAAAGTGTTGGAAGCAAAAGACTCCATACTTTGTTTAAAGAACAAAAAAAATAAAAATAACAAAGGGGGACCCATTTTGACCAAGGAAAAAGATGGGGTGGTTATGCAAGGCATAACATCACCCACTGAAAATTGCCTAAAAGTCTTATTTCAATCGACAAAGCTCTTTTAATGATCAGAAGCCTATTTCAGCTTTTCCTTAATCAGTCTCATCTGATCCTCCATTTCCTTTAGCATCTCAAGTCCAATCGCAATTCTTTTTTCCACCCCATCCCAACTGATAGGTGTGTGACATTTACAACTGTACAATGCATTGAAAGGTGCCATGCCTATTGAGGCGTGATAGGAGTTGTTGTATGAAAAATCCACTAGAGGAAAGTACTCTTCCCATTTATGCTACTATTCCATGCAATACATTCTAAGAAGATTTTCCATCACCTAATTCACTCTCTCAGTTTGACTATCAGTCTAAGGGTGATATGCCGAGCTAAAATTATGTTTAGTCCCCAATGAGGAATTTAATGTGGTCCAAAATCTGGAAGTCATACGAGTGTTACAATCGAAAATGATTGTCTCAGGCACTCCATGCAACCTAGAGATCTCCTGAACAAATTTCTTTGCTAACAACAAAGAACCATCCCTAAGGTTACTAGGAATGAAATGTGCTACCTTGGTCAATTTATCAACTACTACCAAAATAACATCACGTCTAGCCTTAATCATTGGAAACCCCTGAATAAATTTCATCGTGATCACCTACCATTTATATTTTGGCACTCTATGTGGGTGCAAATGTCTTGCCAGATGTACATGCTCAGCCTTAACTCACTGGCACTCCAAAACATCAGGCTACAAATGATATTACATCTTTCTTTAGTCCTGGCCAAAAATATAAGGGTCTGAGTTCCTCAATCATTTTCGCCACACCGGGGTGCCCTGAGCATGGTGCATTATGGAATTCCTCTAACACCAATTCCCTTAAACCAATGGAATTTGGTACATACATTCGCCCCTGGTACCTCAAAAGTCCATATTTCTCAAACACATAACCATCATATCTTCAATCTGAAGGATTCCGCTCTAAGGGTTGTTTCACCCTTTCATAATGCTCATCCCCTGCCAATGTTGGGATTACTTGTTGCCTGAAGGTGGATCTTATTGTAACCATTTTTTCCAGATGTCTTCTCCTACTTAAGGCATCTGCTACCCTATTTTCCTTTCCCTTAATGTATTCAATTCCAAAGTCATACTCGCTCAATAATTCAAACCATCCCTAAGAGATAATGCCTCCACATCTAGAGAGAATACACTATGGAAACCAATTTCAAGTCATGTGGTGCATAATTTAGTTCATGTTGTTTCAAATTTCAGGATTCATATGCCACCACTTGACCATCCTATATGAGAACTACTCCCACACCCTCACCTGATGTATCGGCTATCACTATGAAGTGCCCATTTGGATCTGGCACAATCAAGATACGCTCTGAAGTAAGTTTTTCTTTCAGCAATTTAAAACCCTTGTCACATTTGTCACTCCATTCAATTTTCTTTCCTTTATTTTGAAGTGCGGTGATGGGTGATATGATTGTTGAGAACCCCTATACATACTTTTTGTAATAATCAGCAAGCCCCACAAATATTCAAACTTCTGAAACATTTTGCAATGTTGGCCACTCCATGATCGCCTTAATCTTTTCTGGATCCATGGCTATCCCATCACCAGATATCACATGTCCCAGATAGTGCACCTCGGTTTGATAGAAAGTGCATTTGGACCTTTTTCCATAGAGCTTATGGTCTCTTAGACGTTGTAATACTATCCTCAAATTCATGTCATGCTCCTCTAACTTGGAGTAGATTAAAATATCATATAAGAAAACCAACACAAAATCATCCAAGCAATCACAAAAAATGTTATTCATCAAGTTCATTAAGGTTTTCACGGAATTAGTTAACCCAAATGGTAACACTATGAATTCGTAATGCTCGTATCTAGTCCTTAATGCAATCTTGGAGATATCCTCATCTTTGATTCTCAATTGGTGGTACCCCGATCTCAAATCTATCTTTGAAAATACCTTCACCCCCTTCATTTGATCAAACAAATCATCTATCCTAGGGAGCGGATACTTGTTCTTGATGGTTACCTTATTTAACATTTTGTAATCAATACATAATCTTAAGGTCCCATCCTTCTTTTTCATGAATATGGCAGGTTCTCCCCACGGTGACACACTTGGCCTTATAAATCCCTGGTTAAGCAATTCCTATAATTGGGCCTTCAATTCATACAATTTGGTAGTGTTCATTTTGTATGGAGCCTTAGACTGAGGCTCAGATCTAGGTAGCAATTCAATGCAAAAGTAAAACACCCGTTTAGGAGGCAATTTCATCAACTCATCAGGGAATACATCTTGGAATTCCTTCAGCATGGAATGATAATTAGCTATCGCCTCAAGGTTATCAAGATTTGTGGCCTTAATTGCATAGATTACACACCCTCTTTTATGCTCCTTATTCAACTACATGGAAAAAAATTTCCTGAGTTCCAAAGGCCTTTTAACATCATAGATGTCCACCCAATTGCCCAGATCATCTAAACAAGTTATTGTTTTCTCCTCGCAGTCAATAAGGGCCTTATGTTCTTTAAGCCAATTTATTCCCAAAATCACATCATATGACCCCAAAGGTGCTACATATAAATTGAATTGCGTTATGAAACTAGGAAGTTTGAGTTCACTGCAAGCTAGGCATTGCTCTACCCTTTTCTCTACCTGGTTACCATATTGAGCCTTCCATGTGTTAGCCATATAACCCGGTTTAAAAAATAATTTAGAAATGATATGAGGATCAACAAAACTATCAATAGCTCATACATCAATCAAAATAGAAAATGGACATCCAAAAATCTTACCTAACAACTGGATATGCATGGCCTGATAGTCAGCTTGGTGATTGTCAACCACCACATGAATATGATGTTGGTTCCTATTTTTTTGAGTGTTCCTTTGAGGGCACACACTAGCATAATTCTCTCCACCACATGTATAACAACCTCCATGGGGTGCTCTAGGCCTATTAGAACCATCTCTCCTATTGTTATTTTAATTGGTCCTCTTATAAATGTTTTAATTCCCATCATGGCGATCTTAAGAAATGTTACCCATTTTTAAATTCTTGATCTGCCTACTATTGTTGCCCTGATTGTGCTGATTTTGATTATTATTACTCTGATGGTTCCCCTATGACTTCCTCTTAGCATCCATATTTTTCCTGTAATTTGCAACATGTTGAAGCTTTTGTTCCTATTTAGTAGCTTTCTCAAAAGTCCCATTCATGGTGGAAGGGTTATATATATCCACCTCAACTCCCATTTGAGGCCTAAGCCCCAAAATAAACTTGTGAACTGGGAACCTCTCATCAAGCTAGAACTGGGGTACACATTTGAGCAAATGGGAAAATCTTTCCTAGTACTGTGTCACTGTCATTCCTCCCTGAGTGAGAGTTTGGAATTCAGTCATCTTTTTGTTGAAATAGGACTGTGGAAACCACCTTTTTCTGAACAATTGCAATAATTTCTCCCAAGTCACCTTACCATGCAAAAATTATTTTTCTTCTTTTTCATTCTCCCACCAAGTGGTAGCTTCACCAGCGAGTTGGTATGAACCCCATTTAGCCTTAGTTTCATTAGAAAAATCCCATCGAGAAAAATACTTCTCCATTTCAATTATCCAAGCTTATATTCTGTATCCAATTGTTTTACCATCAATTTTTTGTGGGGTGACCCTTTTGAGGTCCTTGCCCAACTCTTGAGCTACTTTGCTTAACCTATTAGGGTTTTCTCTAGTCTTAGGCTGCTCTACACTAGTATTTTCTTCATTTCGACCGAAATTTGGTCCTTGAGGACCTATGTGCCTCTCTTTCTCAAGGCTATCGATTCTAGCCTCTTGTTGGTTCAACAGGGCTAGAATTTGATCCAACCTATTATTTGTATCAACACAGGACCCACCCGCTCGATTCTCACATTGATAGATTGTAAAATATATGGAGTTACTCTGGAAAACACAACATCAAGTGTAATTAAGTGTAGGTCCTAGACTTTAACCTAGATTCTCTGATACCAAAATGTAAAGCTCAGAAAACTCCACACATTCCTAATTAAGTACATCCATGTTCATTGAACATCAAAAATAGAGTGAACGCGATAACATGTGTATAAATAATATCCATATGAGCTCAAAGAAATTTAAATTAAATGGACTACAATTTTTCCAATTACATGTACCACAAAGAGGTGTTACAAATCATCTATTTCAATGATACATCATCAAGTATACATCATTAATTACATTCTTGAAATGGAATTACAATTTACAAATTGGATTTCAAGCCATACAAAAATAATATAAGTACATCCATAGCAATAGAACCTCTGAACCTCATCTTCATTGACACCACCAGTCTTCTTGCACTAAGGCCAAGAGTGTGGTTAAGAATCCTTTTCTTCCCAATCACGAAGTACATGACTTCCATGGGTTTCTTCCTAACTCAAAGAAATCCCTGACCCTACAAGAGGAGCCTAGCAACATGGAACAATAAAGTGGGAGGGAACTCTCGATGCATGCCTTTTTTCCTATATGCATTCCTAAACAAGAAAAACATATTTCGTGCAAGCAGGATGTGGCAGAGACAATAACATTGAATTCAAGGCTTTTAATCCAACTATTTTAATGGTACATTGCTCGACCAAGCATAAAGAAATATAAAAGGTAGTTTATGAAAAGGATAAACTACCATCTTTGTGTACCCACATTCGGCATCCTATCCCTAAAGTTTCTCATAAAATAAATAAATAAAGCATAGTTCCTCATGTGTTACATACAATTGAAACATTACAGTTTCATGAATTTCTTAAGAAAACTCATGATATAGTCTAAGTT
Organism: Sequoiadendron giganteum; assembly: GCA_007115665.2. NCBI lineage: Eukaryota > Viridiplantae > Streptophyta > Pinopsida > Cupressales > Cupressaceae > Sequoiadendron > Sequoiadendron giganteum. The sequence goes on from CM021109.1 coordinate 304,909,963, forward strand.
CATGATTGATTTCAAACAAGAAGATCAAGTTTCACAGTTTACATTGTATTGCTCTATTCAATCTATTCTTATTTCATTAGATGTCTATAATTAATTTCAAATGCATGTCAAGCTATTTGTTTCCATAACATCACAAGAATCATTTCTAAATTCCCAAAGGTTTAAAGATAACTTGGCTACACCACCAAAATAATTTTAGCCAAGTAGAATAATTTCCAATTAAAAAGAGTATAAAGGTAGCATATTTATTCAAATTCCAAGGAAGAGTACATATGGATACAAGGATATATCATTCAAGACAAAGAGTTTGATCATTCTATTAAGACTTTACTCATCCCTTCTTTTTATATAAGGTTCTTACTTCCATAAGTAAAGTATTTGTAATCATTTATATAAATATATTTAAACATGAAAGGAAGAACATAAAATTATATTATTTAGTTGAATCGATATACGAACCTACAACATAGTATGCATAAAAAGAAATACATATATACATAGGAGTAAATACATAAAAGTTCATTTTGAATGGGTGGTTTCACCACCTACTTATATATGTATTATATATATATATGTATATATATATTTATACTCAATTTAATGTTGCATACATCCACTTATTACTACTCAGAAAGGTGAATTTATTTACCACAGAATAGGATATATACTCAGCAAAAATATATATATTCATACATACATATATATATATACACTTATTTATTTAAATATAATTATCAAAATCAAATTTAAATTTTGAAGTGCAAGCAATACTGGTGGGGTCAAAGAAATCACATAAATATGTATAAACTTATATATATATATATATATTCATATATTTAATAAACTATCAAATTCGAATTGATTTCCAAAGGCCGAACAATTCATATGACAATCAAAGGTTTGAATTGGGGGATGGCTTCCACAGTTGCAGCCGCATGGGGGATGCTTCCTGTAGGGGAAACACCCTCACCATAGGTTGTGGCCTGTGGGGAGGCACTGCCTCCATAGTGTAGCCTCCCCTCTATACACAACAATCTCCACAAAAAAATAAAAACATTAACACTGATTACCAAGGTTTCGACTCAAATTTAAAATTCTTCCAAACAAGAAAATCTCAGTAATAATATGATTTATATATATACATGTATATGTACAATTAAATATGTGTATATATATGTGGATATATATATATATATATCTAATACACCTGATATGGATTTCATTTCCAGTTTAGAAACTTGTAGTAGTTGGGTATTCACACAGATGAAATTGGATATATTTATATATTGTTAAATATACAAATATATGAAATTTTGTACAACAGGAAGAGAGTAAAGAACAGATTGCACAACTGAAACAATAAATTTCATATAGCAAGCACCCCACTTTCAATGAACATGAACAAACCATTTTTAAGAGATTCTTTCTAAATTTTCATAGTGAATTTTTCCAAACTTACAATCAAAATTTAAATGCATTGGAATAGATTAAAAACCCAAAGTTCTCTTTCCCCTGAATTTGATTGTTGAAAACCCTCAACTGTAAAATTTCCTTTTCTCCCTACTTCTTCCTATATCTTCTTTCCAATTTCCAAAAGCTTGTTTTACAATGCTATAGACAAAGAAAACCCCCTTTTCTTGCACCTATTTTTTCCATTTTTGTAGAGAAAGAAGAAGATTGTAAAAACGGTTGTGTTCGCGTTACCTCATTTCTCATTTTTAAAAGATCTTTCCTGATTTCCCGAAAACCTAATCTTGAATATAGAGAATTAAATAAAATTTACTTCTTGCACAACTTTTATTTTTAATTTAATAATTAATCCTATTTATTTACAAGTTAGCATTTTTCGGGAAAAAAAATATTGGAATACACTTTTATATTTGAAATCAAATATGGAAACATAAGCATGGAAATTGACATAAATTGTTATCCAGTTGATTACTTTAAATAATACAAATTAAAATTTAATTGCATGTATAATTATTTAATTAAACTAGGATTAATTCTTCCATTCTTTTAATTACATATATGAATATAAAAATAACCATTTAAAATCACCAATATTAAAAAAATCATCCAAGTCACATGGTAAATGCATCTATATGACATTAAGTGTTTTGTGTGTGATCGAGAGCACCCTTCTTGCTTTACCTTGCCAAGAAGCTAATCTCTGCTACCTTAGCCACACCCTTGGTCTTCAACAACTTGCAACTCAAGTACACTCAAGAAACCAAAATAATATTAGTATCTAGATAGAATCAAATCAACTTAACTCATAAGATCATAATACATTAATTCTAAATATCACCTTTCTATTTTGCATCATTTTCAAAATAAGACAATATTTCATTCATTACAACTTTTCACAAAATTTAACACCACATTAATTATCATTAAATCTACCACATACACACATTTAGTCATAACATAAAAACCACATAAAGAAAAAGTAGGCACCACCAAAATTAGAGACATGACATCCTTCCCCATTTGGAAGAGACATTGTCTCGATGTCTAAGTGAAAACATACACACCATATAGTCTATATCATCCATATATCAAGAGTCATACAAATGTATGAAAGATAATATCAGGCTAGAATAACAGGTGCAGAAAAGATCTATCAATATCATCAGTGTCCTCCCATGTAGCATTGTCCTTAGAATAGTGATCCCACTGGATCTTGTACTGCATTATATCTCAATTCCATAACTTAATGTTGTGATTTTCCAAAATCTTGACGGGCTCCACTAGCATCGCCCTTGTATCCAGAACCTGCAAGGCATGCCAATCAAGCACATGAGTAACATTTGGGTGATATTTCTTAAGTACTGAGACATGGAAAATGTTATGAATGCAGGATAGAGTTGGCGACAGAGCAAGCCTATAAGCAATTGGATTCACAACTTCCAAGATTTTGAAGGTCCCAACAAAATGAAGAGCAAGCTTTGAGTTCTTGCCAAAAGAAATCGAACTCTTATGTGGATGAAATCTCGAGAACACCTTATCACCCACTGAAAATTGCCTAAAACTCATGTTTCGATCGACAAAGCTCATTTGACGATCAATAGCTTGTTTCAACTTTTCCTTAATCAGTCTCATCTGATCCTCCATTTCCTTCAGAATCTCAGTTCCAATCACAATTCTTTCCTCCACCCTATCCCAACTGATAGGTTTTCCACATTTACGTTTGTACAATGCCTCGAAAGGTGCCATGCCTAGTGAGGCATGATAGCAATTTTTGTACGAAAATTCCACTATAGGCAAGTACTCTTCCCATTTATGCTACTATTCCATGCAATACATTATGAGAAGATCTTCCATCACCTGATTCACTCTCTTAGTCTGACCATCAGTCTGAGAGTGGTATGCCAAGCTGAAATTTTGTTTAGTCCCTAAGGAAGAATTTAATGTTGTCCAAAATCTAGAAGTCATATGAGTGTCACGATTGGAAATGGTTGTCTCAAGCAGTCCATGCAACTTGAAGATCTCCTGAAAAAAATTCTTTGCTAACACCAAAGAACCATCCCTAAGGTTTCCAAGAATGAGATGTCCTACCTTGGTCAATTTATTAACTACTACCAGAATAATAACATGTCTAGCCTTAGTCATTGGAAACCCCTGAATAAAGTCTATCGTGGTCACCTGCCATTTATATTTTGGCACTCTATGTGGGTACAAAAGTCTTGCCGGATGTACATGCTCAGCCTTAACTCGTTGGCACTCCAACATCGAGATACAAATGATATTACATCTTTCTCTAGTCCTAGCCAGAAATATAAGGGTTTGAGTCCCTCAACCATTTTTTGTCACACTAGGGTGCCCTGAGTATGGTGCATTATGGAATTCCTCTAACACCAATTCCCTTAAACCAATGGAATTTGGTACATACATTCACCCCTAGTACCTCAAAATTACATCTATCTCAAACACATAACCATCATATATTTGATCTGAAGGATTCCGCTCTAGGGCTTCTTTCACCCTTTCATAATGCTCATCCCTTTCCAATGTTGGGATTACTTTTTGCCTAAAGGTGGATCTTATTGTAACCATTTTTTCCAGATGTCTTCTCCTTCCTAAGGCATCTACTACCCTATTTTCCTTTCCCTTAATGTATTCAATTCCAAAGTCATACTCGCTCAAGAATTCCAACCATCGCCTTTGTTGATCATTAAGCTTTGGTTGAGTAAAGATATACTATAATCTTGCATGATCGGTTTTCAACTCAAAAGGATTCCCTAAGAGATAATTTCTCCACATCTGAAGAGAATGCACTATGGCAGGCAATTCCAAGTCATGTGGTGCATAATTTATTTCATGTTGTTTCAACTTTCAAGATTCATATACCACCACTTGACCATCCTGCATGAGAATTGCTCCCACACCCTCACTTGATGCATCAATTATCACTATGAAGTGCCCATTTGGATCTGGCACAATCAAGATAGGTGCAGACATAAGTTTTTCTTTCAGCAATTTAAAATCCTTCTCACATATGTCACTCCATTCAAATTTATTTCCTTTCTTTCGAAGTACGGTGATGTCTGTTGTGATTGGCAAGAACCCCTAGACATAATTTTTGTAATAATTGGAAAGCCCCATAAAGATTCGTACTTCTAAAAAAATTTGTGGTGTTGGCCACTCCATGATCGTCTTAATATTTTCTGGATCCATGGCTATCCCATCGCCAGATATCACATGTCCCAAATAGTGCACCTTAGTTTGATAGAAAGTGCATTTGGAACTTTTTCCATAGAGCTTATGGTCTCTCAAATGTTGTAATACTATCCTCAAATACCTAGCATGATCCTCCTTTGAATTGGAGTAGATTAAAATATCATCTAAGAAAACCAACACAAAATCATCCAAACAATCACGAAAAATGTTATTCATCAAGTTCATGAAGGTTTTCAGGGCACTAGTTAACCCAAACGATAACACTATAAATTCGTAACGCCTATATCTAGTCTTGAATGAATTCTTGGAGATATCCTCATCTTTGATTCTCAATTGGTGGTACCTCAATCTCAAATATATCTTTGAAAATACCTTCGCCCCCTTCATCTGATCAAACAAGTCATCTATCCTAGGGAGTGGATAGTTTTTCTTGATGGTTACCTTATTTAACATTCTGTAATCAACACATAATCTTAAGGTTCCATCCTTCTTTTTCAAAAATATTATAGGTGCTCCCAACGATGACACACTCGGCCTTATAAATCCTTGGTTAAGCAATTCCTATAACTGGGCCTTCAATTCATACAATTCATTAGTGTTCATTTTGTATGGATCCTTATATTGAGTCTCAGTTCTAGGTAGCAATTCAATGGAAAATTCAAACACCCATTTCGAAGGAAACTCTATCAAATCATCAGGGAATACATCTTGCAATTCCTTCAGGATGGAATGATCATTAGCTATCACCTTAGGGTTATCAAGATCTATGGCCTTAATTGCATAGATTACACACCCTCTTTTACGCTCCTTCTTCAACTGCATGGCAAATAAAATGTATTAGTTCTAAAGGCCTTTTAACACCATAGATGTCCACTTGGTTACCCAGATCATCTAAACAAGTTATTGTTTTCTCCTCACAGTCAACAAAGGGCCTTATGTTCCATAAGCCAATTTATTCCCAAAATCACATCATACGACCCCAAAGGTGCTACATATAAATTGACTTGCATCATGAAACTAGGAAGTTCGAGTTCACTACAGGCTAGGTATTGCTCTACCCTTTTCTCTACTTGGTTACCATATTGAACCTTCCATGTGTTAGCTATATAACCCAGTTTAATAGATAATTTAGAAGTGATATGAGGATCAACAAAACTATTAGTAGCTCTTGTATCAATCAAAATTGAAATCGGACATCCAAAAATCTTACCCAGCAATTGGATAGGCATGGCCTCATAGTCAACTTGGCAATTTTCAATCACCACATGAATATGATAATGGTTCCTATTTTTCTAATTGTTCCTCTAATGGAACACACTGGCATAATGCTCTCCACCACATGTATAGCAACCTCCAAGGGGTGCTCTAGGCCTATCAGAACCATCTCTCTTGTTGTTATTGTAATTGGCCCTCTTATTACTGTTCTGATTCCAGTCATCGCGATCCTGAGAATTGTTACCCCTTTTTAGATTCTTGATCTACCTACTATTGTTGCCTTGATTGTGATGATTTTGATTATTGTTATTCTAATGGCTCCCCTATGACTTCCTCTTAGCATCCTTATTTTTCCTGTAATTTGCAACCTATTGAAGCTTTTGTTCCTATTTAGTAGCTTTCTCAAAAGCCTCATCCATGGTGGAAGGGTTATGTATATCCACCTCAGCTCCAATTTGAGGCCTAAGCCCCAGAATAAACTTGGAAACCCGGAACCTCTCATCAAGCTAGTACTTAGGTACATATTTGAGAAAATAGGAAAATATTTCCCAGTACTATGTCACTATAATTCCTCCCTAAGTGAGAGTTTGGAATTCAGTCATCTTTTTGTCGAAATAGGACTGTGGTGACCACCTTTTTTTGAATAATTGCAAGAAATTCTCCCAAGTCACCTTACAATGCAAAAATTATTTTTTTCCTTTTTCATTCTCCCACCAAGTGGCAACTTCATTGGTGAGTTGGTATGAACCCCATTCAACCTTAGTTTCATTAGACAAATCCTGCAAGGAAAAATACTTCTCCATTTCAATAATCCAAGATTCTGCTCTGTCTCCAATTATTTTACAATCAAATTTTGGTGGGGTGACCTTTTTGAGGTCCTTGCCCAACTCCTGAACTACTTTGCTTAACCTATTAGGGTTTTCTCCAGTCTCAAGCTGCTCTACCTTAGTATTTTCTTCATTTCAACCAGAATTTGGTCCTTGAGGACCTTTGTTCCTCTCTTGCTCAAGGCTATCAATCCTGGCCTCCTATTGATTCAACAAGGCTAGAATCCGATCTAGCCTATCATTTGTATCAACATGAGACCCACCCGTTCGATTCTCACATTGATAGGTTTTAGAATCCATGGAGTTACTCTGGAAAACACAACATCAAGTGTAATTAGGTGTAGGTTCTAGAGTTTAACCTAAATGCTTTGATACCAAAATGTAAAGCTCAAAAAATTCCACACATTCCTAATTAAGTACATCCATGTTCATTGAACATAAAAAATAGAGTAAACTAGATAACATGTGTATAAATAATATCCATATGAGCTCAAAGCAATTTAAATTAAATGGATTATAATTTTTCCAATTACATGCACCATAAAGAGGTGTTACAAATCATTCATTTTAATGATACATCATTAATTACATTATTGAAATAGAGTTATAATTTACAAATTGGCTTTCAAGCCATACAAAAATAATATAAGAAGTACATCCATAGCAACAAAACCTCTGAACTTCATCCGCATTGACACCATCGGTCTTCTTGCATTGAGGCCAAGAGTGTGGTTAAGGTGCCTTTTCCACCTAACCATGAAGTACATGACCTCCACAAGTTTCTTCCTAACTGAAAGAAATCCCCGACCCTACACGAGGAGCCTAGCAACTTGGAACAATAAAGCAGGAGAGAACTCTCAATGCATGCATGTTTTGCTATATCCATTCCTAGACTAGAAAAACATATTTCTTGCAAGTAGGATGTGGCAGAGACAATAACATAAAATTCTAGGCTTTTAATACATCTATTTCAATGGTACATTTCTTGGCCAAGCATAAAGAAATATAAAAGGTAGTTTATGAAAAGGATAAACTACCATCTTTGTGTACCCACATTTGGCATCATGTCTCAAAATTTTCTCATGAAATAAATAAATAAAGCATAGTTTCTCATGTGTTACATATAGTTGAAACATTACAGTTTCATGCATTTCTTAAGAAAACTCATGATATAGTCGAAGTTCATGATTTATTTTAGACAAGAAGATCAATTTTCACAGTTTACATTGTATTTATCTATTCAACCTATTCTTATTCCATTGGATGTCTATAATTAATTTCAAATTTGTTTCCATAACATCACAAGAATCATTTCTAAATTCACAAAGGTTTAAAGATAACTAGGCTACACCACCAAAATAATTTCAGCCAAGTAGAAGCATTTCCAATTAAAAAGAGTATAAACGGTAGCATATTTATTCAAATTCTAGGGAATAGTACATATGGATACAAGGATATATCATTCAAGATAGAGATTTTGATCATTCTATTCAGACTTTACTTGTCCCTTCTTTTTATATAATGTTCTTACTTCGATACGTAAAGTATTTGTAATCATTTAATATAAATAAACATGAAAGGAAGAACATAAAATTATATTATTCAATTGAATCGATATATGAACCTACAACATAGTATGCATAAAAAAATACATATATACATAGGAGTAAATACATAAAAGTGTATTTTGAATGGGTGGTTTCACCACCTACTTATATATGTATTATATATATATATTTTTTATTTTTATATATTTATATATATATATATGTGTGTGTGTGTGTGTGTGTGTGTATTTATGCTCAATTTAATGTTGCATACATCTACTTATTACTGCTCAGAAAGGTGAATTTATTTACCACATAATAGGATATATATTAAGCAGAAATATATATATTCATATATATATGTGTGTGTGTGTGTGTGTGTGTTTGTGTGTGTGTGTGTGTATATATATATATTTATTTATTTAAATATAATTATCAAAATCAATTTTAAATTTTGAAGTGCAAGCAATACTGAAAGGGTCAAACAAATCACAAAATATGTATATACCTATATATATGTATATTCATATATTTCATAAACTATTAAATTCGAATTGATTTACAAAGGCCATACAATTCATACGACAATCAAATGTTTGAATTGGGGGCTGGATTCCACAGTCCTGACCCCATGTGGGACATTGCCTATGGGGGAAGTGCCCTCCCCATAGGTCGTGGCTTGTGGGGAGGTGTTGTGTCCACAATGCAGCCTCCCCTATGGGGGGTGCGGGCTGTGGAGTATCCTCCCCTCTATACACAATAATCTCCACAAAAAAATAAAAACATTAACACTGATTGCCAAGGTTTTGACTTAAATTTGAAATTCTTCCAAAGAATAAAATATCAGTAATAATATGACCTATATATATGTATATATACTATTAAATATATGTGTATATATATGTGGATATATATATAATACACCTGATCTGGATTTCATTCCCAGTTCAGAAACTTGCAGCAGTTGGGTATTCACAGAGATGAAATTGGATATATTTATATATTGTTAAATATACAAATATATGAAATTTTGTACAACAGGAAGAGAGTAAAGAACAAATTGCACAACTAAAACAATTAATTTCTTACAACAAGCACCCCTCTTTCAGTGAACATGAACAAACCATTTTCAAGAGATTCCTTTTAACTTTTCACACTGATTTTTTCCAAACTTACAATCAAAATTTAAATGCATTGGAATAGAATAAAAACTTGGAGTTCGCTTTCCCCTAAATTTGATTGTTGAAAACCCCCAACTTAAAAATTTCCTTTGCTCCTTGGTTCTTCCTATATCTTCTTTCCAATTTCCAAAAGCTTGTTTCACAATGCTACAGACAAAGAAAACCCCCTTTTCTTGCACCTATTTTTCCATTTTTACAGAGCAACAAGAAGATTGTAAAAACCATTGTGTTCCCGTTACCTCATTTCTCATTTTTAAAAGATCTTTCCTCATTTCCCGAAAACCTAATCTTGAATATAGAGAATTAAATAAAATTTACTTCTTGCACAATTTTTATTTTTAATTTAATAATTAATCCTATTTAATTAAAATTTAGTATTTTTTGGGAAAAAAAAATTGGAATACACTTTTATATTTGAAATCAAATATGGAAACGTAAGCATGGAAATTGACATAAATTTCTATCCAGTTGATTACTTTAAATAATAGAAATTAACATTTAATTCAATATATAGTTATTTAATTAAACTAAGATTAATGCTTCCATTCTTTTAATTGCATATATGAATATAAAAATAACCATTTAAAATTACCAATAATAAAACAATCATCCAAGTCACATGGTAAATGCATCTATATGACATTAAGTGTTTTGTGTGTGATCGAGAGCACCATTCCCGCTTTACCTTGCCAAGAAGCTAATCTCCCCTACCTTAGCCACACCCTTGGTCTTCAACAACCTGCAACTCAAGTACAATCAAGCAACGAAAATGAGATTAGTATCCGGATAGAATCAAATCAACTTAACTCATAAGATCATAATGTATTAATTCTAAATATCACCTTTCCATTTTGCATCATTTTTAAAATAAGACAATATTTCATTCATTACAACTTTTCATAAAATTTAACACCACATTAATTATCATTAAATCTACCACACAAACACATTTAGTCATAACACAAAAACCACATAAAGAAAAAGTAGGAACCACCAAAATTAGAGACGTGACACCCCCTTTACAATAGTAGAGTATTTGTAGCTAATAAGTACTCTTGAAGCACATTTCATTTCAGTTTTTCTTCCATAAGTGCTGCAGCACATGGTTTTTAGGCAACCAAGACCTAGTTGTTTGCTTTTGGTTTGTTTTGTTTTCGTCCTCTGCTATTGCTTGGAGGATGTTGCTTCAATTTTTTGAATTCTTGAGTTGTGGAAGGAAAAATTTGACTCCATGCACAATGGATCTACATAAGGCAACTGGTCTAATTCTTAGCAGGCAAGCATCTAGTAGAGGTTTCCAAGAGTGTTATCAATTTTCACCATAGCTCAAATTGATAGAGCTGGTTGATTCAAGTTCATTTTAAGGTGAAGAGTTTTAGTTTGTTTCTATAGTTGTTTTAACCATTGCATATATTTGAGTGTTTATTTGTTTAAGTGTAATGTGTTTCAGTTTTCCATTCATCATTTGGAGCATTGAATATTACATGAGTTAAAATAATGTGCTTTCATTATGTATTAAGGTATTCATTACACGATGTTTCATACATTTGTTGCAAAAGAGAAATGCAAAATTGAACAAGAATTGCATAAAATGTTGTTTTTTATTCATTGTTAAAAAAGAATCAAGTGTTCCACACAAGCCATGGGAATAGCTAAAACAATGAATCATAAAGAGTACACTACACTATTGAAGATAGAAGGAAGGATAAGAGCATGTAAGAGAGAACATAATCATCATTTTCTGGTTGTGTCTACGAGTTGCCTTCAAAGTTTAACATCCTTCCTTGCTTTTGTGATCCAAGTAAACCTGCAAGTGATGATAGAGTTTGTTAGACCTCAGACTATGAACCCTCCTACATGATCCATCAACAATAATGTAGAATATTGCTTATGATGCATTGAGTCAACTGAGCAAATAAAATAAGTGTGTAAAGAATACCAAGGAGGAAACACATCATAAGAACACTGTATTTATTTTTTTAATCTAAAATTGTTTGTTTCCTAGGCAGGTATAGGACAAGTCATGTTGTTGATTCAATTTCAAGATCTTAAAGCATGTGGTGTAAAACAGGCTCCCACAAGGGGTGAGCTTGACATGTTTCCCCTTAGTATTCAAGAGGTGTTGAGAAAGGAAATAATCCAAAATTTCTCAAAAGAGATATGCATCTAAAGGAGTACATCAGGTGCCATAAGAACTCAAGCAATTGACCATTCAAGAAAATCAAGTCTAAATGTGCAATGAATTGAACATCATAAATGATCAATTTCTCAAGTGAATCATCATCATGAAATGTGACAGTGAACATGCATACATAATGCCTTGTTTACAAGTCATCAATAGTAACTGAAGAAATTTGAGAAGCTTCAAAACACCTTCATCATGGTGTTGTATCTCAAAATATTCTATGCATAAGTCAAAATTTCATGTCAACATTTTCTTTCAAGGAGATAAAAATGCATGAAGAGTACAAAATAGTGAATGAGGAAATGTCTAAATGAAAATAAAGACACTTTTTTTTAGAACAATGAGCTTATGCTACAATGAGTTAGGTCTTCAAAATGGAGACAAATGCAATGTTGCCCAATTCGAGCTTTTAAGGGAAAAACCACACGGGTTTGTTACAAGAAGATTCAAAATGCAGAGATGGAGGTAGTTTGAGCTCATACACAAATGTAAGATGAACCCAGCTAAGCTCTAATGGTCGTAGCCTAAGAGTAAATTTCTCTCACAAATGGTAATACCCATGTAGGTTATTGTGTTCTAAACACAAATACAGAGAAAATCAATGTGTTTTGAGATTATTATCAAAGGATCACACCATCATAAAATGAAGATAATGGAGATAATGGCCATGACCATGCTGGGTTTGCAAACCTAGAAAAATAAATAATATATTATTTTGACATATTTAGAGGAAGGTGTAAGAAAAAATACATTGAAACCCTAACTAGCACTCTCATGGCAATGACTTGAGAGGAGGTTTTCTTTCTCCACCAAGCAGACCCACTTGGGGTTTTGAATTTTAAATGAAAATACCAGAGATACAATAATGTTTCAAGATCATGAGCTCTCATAAAATGGAAATTTTAAAGCTAATGGTCGTGACAATGGAGGGTTTGCAATATTTTAGAGACAAAGACAAAATACATGTTTTTATCCTAAGTTATCTTCTTTGAAAATTCCATTCATTTCTACATCATGGGTTGAGCCCAAAACAAGATAATATTCTATAGAAACAAACATATATACATGGTGAAGTCATGGCCTAAGAAATGTCCATTCTCAAAAAACATTCATTCTTCATTATTTTGTGAAAGAAGCTCAAATTGAGATTTTATTTAAGAGTGAAATGCTTTAAAATGGAGAAAAGAGAGCTTACCATGGTTGTGTGTGGAGAAGACTCATCAAAATCTGTAGCCCAACTTCATCAAAAATATCGAACCAAGCATTTTCTTGGCAGCCAAGCAAGGCACAGAAACAATAGAAGCACAAAACACACAAAATGCATCAAAAACCGGTCATGGTTGCAGCCTAGAGGCCCGATTTTCCCTTTGAATTTAGTCAAAAAAGGTGTCAAAATGCAAATAAATAGCTTACCTTTCAATATCAGAGGAAAATCAACTTAAAATGGTGCAAGATGAGATCAAATTCCACTCTCAATCTCTCCCATGGCAATGGCTTGCCGAGCTCCTCTTCAAAAGTTGGCTAAATGAAATGAGGCCGAAAAGTTAGGGTGAGTTTGTTTTTGTCATTAGGGTTTCCAAATAGCCTAATTCAACTTAAGGTTATTTCAAATGTTTTAAAATATATCAACTCTAAGTTAGTACCCATGGGGCCGATATCACATGCCTAGGTCGACCTTAGGCCTTTTGCCTTCAAATTAAAGTTTTATGACTCCTTTAATACCTTATGGTATTTTGATGCCTTACTCATTTTATTATGATTTTATAGAAATAAAGCCTATGTACTTGAATATTTAGTATCCTAATATTTTTATGATTTTTTGAAGAAAAATCAATTGAAACAGGAGCATTAAAATATTGTTTTTATTTTTGTAAAAAAAATTTCAAAATCTTAATTACAAAAAATCAAGATAAGGGGCGAATTGAGAGAATCAAACATGAGCTAAAGATGAGCTTGACATTTGTAATAAAACTGCAAATCATGTAAATCAGTATTTTAAGCAATATCTTATAAATTGATTTTAAATATTTGATATGTATGTAGTTAAAGCAGAGAAAAGGTAGCCAAGATCTTGTTTGGATTTGATTTTTCTTCTTGATGAAATTTGAAAAGGGAGGCAAACTGGTGTTTCCATTTTTTAGTTTCCAGCCATTTGCACCTGATTTTGAGGATTTTTTGGATGGAATATTTGGAGATGAGAAATTTCTATCCTTTTGGTGATTTTTGGAGCAATTTGAAGTCATATTTTCAAGTATTTTTCTTGATCTTGAAAATGCAGAGTGAATTACTTTTTGGAGAAGCAGTGAGTCTGATTTTTCTATTTTGCACTACTAGGGTCACTTAATGGCTATAAGTTTGAGAAATTTTAATTTATCGGGGGTTTAGATGGATAGTATCTTGCTCTCCTAATCACTCGGAGAGTCTTGTAGACTAATTTTGTACACATATTTTGAGAGTTTCATTCCTTCATTCAATAACAACAAGGTTTTCCTTTCTCACTTCTTGTCTAATCTTTGCAATAATAATTTGATATGTTATGTGATCAACCTATTGAATCCTTCTTATTCTTGTTATTGTTATGTGGTTTGCAAGAGTTAAATTTTTATTCAAGTTATGTGTTGTGTTCATTATGTGAGCCTTTATGAAAATTACTGATGAGTCATATGTCTTATGTGAGATTGTGAGAATCGAGTCTTAAAGATTGTTGAGAGTGAGTAATTATCAGAATCTTCTTATTGTTGATAAATCATCTTAGGTTTTAGGATTTCAATAATAGTTTTATCTTCTAACTCTTTCCTCCACCATTCAGTAGGGTATGTGATTATCAACAAATAATTTAGCTTTCTCTGGAGGTTCATTCTCATTATAGGTTACCTGCAACCTAAGAACGTTCCCATGTTTCAATAGATTTTTGAACTTTCAGTTTAGCTGGGTATAAATCTAATTGAAATGAGGGAGTAGATAAGTGCATTGTTGTAGTATCTGATATGGGTGCACACCTAAGGGGGAGTGGTCAAAGCTTTATATGACATGTGTTTTCGTGCAAAAATTTCCTTTGCCATTGATGTCAAAGGGGGAGAGAAAGTCATGTGAAAAATTTGAAAAGGGAGAGAGTCTTGTAAGGAGAAGAGAGAAGAATAAGTGAGAGAATGTGTATGTTTTCTTTGATGGTTTTTCACATCATGTGTTACCATCAATGAAAAAGGGGGATATTGAACATGCAAGTATGGATGTGTTTGGTTGTGTTTTCATTAATGTTTTCATTGATTTCAACACAATTCAGTATGATTGCAGATGGTACTTGTATAGTTGAGATAATGTAGAAGTTCTTAGAGTACATGGAGCTATATTTATGAAGTTGTAGTTGCGTTTTTGCCAAGTTCTTTTGAGAAAATTTAAGAAATAATGAAGGTAGTGTTGAGTGTGTGCTCTGACTATGCTTCGGTATTATTCTATGCATTTCTTTTGTGTTGATCATATGCTTGTGGAGATCTGTGGTATTGTTAATGAGCTTCAATGGATAATATATCCTGAGTTTTAGCTTTTGGATTGATGGAGAGTGAAATATATGTTCAACAGTGTGTGAACCTGTTTGATAGAACTATTTGTTTGTGGACTGGGAGAATTTTTTTGGCTCCACAGTCTTTTGGTGTTTTGTTTCAAATCTTGTGGATCTGGGAGCTGATTCATATTGATGCTTTTTGTGTTCTAAAAAATGTGCTTGTGATTGGGCAATCTGAAAGACTTGCTCAAAATCTCTTGTGTGTTCCTAGTTGGTATAGTTGGACTATTGAAGAATATTTTGAGCATGAAGATTGTTACAATTGTTGTGGATGTACTTGAAGGTTTCTTAGAGATGGTAAAATATTTGGTGAATCATGTTGAGTGATCCACGTGTGATCATTAGGTTTGGCAGACCTAGTGTCTACACATTATACAAATATTTTTCATCGAATTAAGGAAGCGTGTGATTGAGTAAAGATGTTGTTTGGGTCCTAATTAAAATTTGTAATTGGTCCTCTCTCATTCTTATCCACCACGGGAATGTTGAGGAGCTGACCTAATTTGAATTTTTAAATTGAAGGATGTTTAGCTGACCTTGGAGAATGCTTCTAGGGTTGAAGATGGTATAAAATCAAGTCAAGATGTTGTGAATTGAAGAAAAATCAAGTGAAGTATGTGAACAAGTGCAAAAATCAATGTGTATAAGAGAGAATCAAGGCAGCAATAGTTTTATGTGTTAGATTCCTGAAAGATGTTAACTGATGGTGTCTACAATATTTTGATCAAGCTGTGAATGTGTGAAACCTTTTGTGGTGGATCTTTGTTTATCTTTCTTTTTATGTAGGTAGTGAGCCTCCTAATGGACAGTGAGTCCTATTGTATCTGGGTAGTGCGCCCTCTAGTAGTGAGCCTTTGTATTTGGTATTGCATTATTACTATATTGTGAGCTAATCCTCACTGTGGTTTTTCCCTCATTGGGTTTTCCACATAAATTTGGTGTCTTTGGTGTTTTCCTTCTGTTATTTTCATTTCATGTTTAGACTTAATAACATACTTGAGTTAAAGAAGAATTGATTGAGGTTAGAAGTAAAGAATTTTGATACAACTGATTCACCATCCCCCCTTTCAATTGTCTTGTGCATTTCAATAAAATGTTCTTTATAATTATATGCCCTTATAGTAACACCTTTTTTCCTTTTCAATGAAATATTTGAAATAGACCAAGTTCTTGATTATTTGAAGGGTACAAATATTAAGACCAGCACCTCCATCCACCAAGAATCCAAGTTTTTTATTATAGTAACACTTTGTTTTTATGAATGAGGACCTCAAGATGCAATGCACGATTCTATGATGGTTATGTTGTAAGGTATTGCTCAAAAAATGTGAGAAGATGAGAGGTAATGATGTGTCCAACCATAGCTTGGAATTGTTCAGTATCAAGATTATTAGGTACAAATGATGATGATAAAGCCTTTTCTAGGATGTCCCTACATGTAGGAGATATTTTTAGTAATTCTAATATGGAGATTTAGGTGGGGATCTTGTTCAATTGATCAAAGAGGCTATAATAATTGGGATTTTACTTTGGAAGTGCGAGTGGTGCCCTAGGTTGCAATGGTGCTCCTTGGATAGTGAATTTTCCTCTACGTGTTGTGACCCCACACTCTGCACTAGGCCTTTTGATAGTGATGATAGATATAAAATGATCACAAGATGCTACTAGATTTTTGTAAACATGACCTACGTTGTGGTAATCCCTCCCATTGCCATTATCATTTCCCTTGTTATGGTCTAGCATCAAGTTCTTATATATTTCAAGGTCTTGATTTCTCGATTGTTGATCCATAGTTACATCTTTGTTGTCAATAAGGTCTTGAATGCTATTTTTCAATTTCATGCAACTTGATGTCTTATGTCCCTTAATTTTATGAAAATCACAAAGAACCTTCTCATTATACCATGGGGGTTTGACTTGGGGTTATTGGTAGTAATGAGATTGGATTGCACTAGTTTTTGCATGACCACTTCAATAGGTTCCCCCAAAGGTGTGTACTTGTGTCATTGAGGGTAATTGTTTCGAAGGGGTGGTCCTCTTTGAGTGTTGGAATTGTTGATTGTTTGTTGGTTATTTTACAACTGCATATTTGGTTGTTGTGTGTTTTGTTGTGGATTTGTTTGTATTGTGTTTGTTTGTTTTGGAGCACTTAATACCACTTTCGCATCAACTGCACCATTATTAGTAGTGTTCTTGTTTTTGGCCCATATATGGGGTTTGTCATTGGAACTAGATGATGGATGGTTATATTTGTATGCTTTTATTTCTCCTTGTGTGATGAGGTCTCTTTCAATGTTAAGACCCCTAGGGATGAGTTCCTCATATGATAAGACACATTGTAGTTTTAGTTGGAAAGATAAACTTGTTTCCATGATGGCTATAATTATATTTATCTATTTCTTTTTAGGAATTGACCATTTTCATTTACTATCTCAATACCTCCATCATTGCAAAAAAAATTCAAATGATTCACCCTTGTTCTTTTTTAGGGTGTATAGTTCCTCAACACTTATGTCCATATCAAGGTTGTAGGAGAAGTGATCCACAAACTAATCTATTATTTCTTGAAAAGTTTGGATTCCATGAGGTAAGTGCGAGAACCATTCTATTGCTTGGCCTCCCAAACTACATGGGAAAAGATGCATGAAATAGGATTCATTGTATGCTACTTCCATACATGCCACATTAAATCCCTTGATATGATCTTCTGGATTTTTGTGCCCTTTGTATTCATCAAATTTGGGGATCTCAAATCCTAGTGGGAATGGTATCATTGTGATGTTAAAATAAAAAGGATATGGACACATGTCTCATTCTGCATATGATTTCTTTATTTTCCTAGCTTGGATATCTTGAATTTTTTATGTAAGCATTCTGATTTATCAGAAAGATCATCTTGAGGATTGTTTGGTGGTGGAGCCTTTGTTGTATTGAGGAATGGTAGATGAATTTTATGTAGGATTTTGGTAAAGGGGTGTGTTTGTGTTGAATGTATTGTATGGTGTGTATGGTGTGTATGGTGGATTTTGATATTATGGATTGAATGGTGATAATGGTGGTGGTGTGTTGTATTCTCCTTGAGAATTTTGATTCAAGACATTTATTTGTGAATTTCCACATGGTTGTTGTTGGTTGTAATTAAATCTGTGTTGTTGTTATTGTACATGATTTTTTTTTGTTGGGAATATTATTGTTGTGATTTTATTTATTGTTGGGCTTGTTGTGCTTGTTTCACTTTCAATCGAGCTTGTGCTTATTTTTCTTTTAATTGGGCTTGTTGTGATTTCAATTGGGCTTGTTCTTGTTGATACACAATAGATTGTTGATAAGACAAAGCATTTTGTACTTGTGGTGATGGAATTGTGTTTTGATTTGGGACAAATTGGTTTTATTGAATGTATTGGCTTGATGGGATGTTTTGATTTTGTGCCACAAGTGGTGGATTTTGTGAGATCATGTTGTGAGTGGCTTGTAATGGAGGATTGAGTTGATTTTGGGGTGGTTGATGTGTGATAAAATTTTGATTGTTAGACACTTGATTTTGATTTGGATCATGTTGATTGATCCTGTTGTGAAATTTATCCTTGATTTTGTTGTGCTATCAGTCCTTGTAAATTTTGGGATTGTTATGGAGGAATGTAAATTTGAGAACCCATTTGATTTTTCATTGTTTGAGAGACTCCTTGATATTGATTAAAAGGTTGGGATACTTGATATGATGCCACTTGGTGTTGTGATGTTAGTGGAAAACCTTGATTTGGGACCAATTGATTTGGAAGGTTACCTTGATTGATTTGGTTTTGGATCAATGTATTTTCTTGACGTTGAGGCACTTGTTGTGGAACCCTTTGATTTTGGGGATCAATTGGATGGTGTTGTAATGATTGACCTTGCAATGTTGATGATTGACCTTGAAATTTTGTGTTCACTTGTTCTTGGAGATTGACTTGGTTTTGTTGAACATTAGGAACATTTTTTTTAACATTTTGGGTATTTGTTGTGATTAAAGAGCATGGTTGAGCATGAAATTTTGGTGTCATGTATATATTGTGGATAGTTATGTAAGTGGCATGTTTGGATGTTGAGGGTTTTGTGGAATGGATATTTTTTGGGGGATGTTTATGTTTTGAGTACCCAAATTTGTGGTGTTCCCTAGATTTTGATTGTTACCAAGTTGGGTTCCTTGTTGAGTTGCAAGACTATCTGAAACAACCTAGAAGTTAAGGGTTGACTTGGTACATGTGATGAATATGGTTTCATGATGGATTGAACAAAATTTTGGACCAAGGGCTATGTGATGGAAATTTGAGGAATAGATGCATCATTCATCAAAGGTTGTTCCCTAAGTGTGCTTAAGTCAAATGAGGAAGGGAGTTTAGCTCCTTCTTTTGCCAAGGCTACACATGTATTAGGTTGGATTAAATTTCATCATGGTGTTGATAAGATGGTGAGCCTTAGGATATTTTTGCAACTTAAGTAATTCATTTGTGGTAAGTTCATTGGGATTATTGGTAACATCCTCTACTTGATACCCCATTTCTTGTGAAATTTGAGGTGGATTTTTTGGAGTTGTGAAACCTCTAGGATCAAATTATTGCATTGCAAGGTTTTCTTGGTTTGGATTACTCATGGTAGATAAATTTTGGTTTTGTTCCATGGTTCTCTTGTGTTTTGACCTTGTTGTCACCATAGAAAATGGATCAAATTTTGTAGTAGTATGATGGGATTTGTAATTTTAAAACTCTTGAGTTGATTCATTTTTTCTAGAAGTGAATATA
The DNA here is from genome assembly GCA_007115665.2 of Sequoiadendron giganteum. Classification (NCBI taxonomy): domain Eukaryota; kingdom Viridiplantae; phylum Streptophyta; class Pinopsida; order Cupressales; family Cupressaceae; genus Sequoiadendron; species Sequoiadendron giganteum. The sequence continues at coordinate 304,929,938 of CM021109.1, forward strand.
TAAGGGATTTAGGACCAATGATGTTATGAATGATGAAGAGATGAGTGATGTGGATGATAAGGAACTCTCAATTTTGGACAAAAATAGACTTGAGTTTTTGATAAATGTTTGATAAGGATGCTAATTAACTTGTAAATCCTATAAGTAGACTTGTGACTTTAGGATACATATGTTTAAAAGGATGATTTCTAATCCAACTATATGTGTGAAAATATGTGTTTCTAAACATGTAGCTAAAATAGATGATGGTTGGATGAAAACTTGGTCTAGAAGATTTGTTTGCCAAAAATATAAAGTTGTTGGTGAGATGAGATGTTTGATGTTTGTGTAATGGAGTGAATTCTACCCCTTGAAAATTCCCCATTTACACCCCTTTACCTTAGAAAAATAAAACCCAAAGATGCTACTCCACCTCATCCATCCACTTTCCACCCACTTCGTAGTTGTTTATAGTGTCGGTGCCAAAATTTATATCAGGGATGCAAGTGCGACACACAAGCATCTATATGGTGCATTGTCATCCTGATAGGATTCCTACCCCTAGAATCTGTAGAGGTGTTACACCTCTCCATTACCGATGAATCGTAATGCCCCTATACCCTTGACTGACCTTGAATGACTCTTTTGGGCTCCTATTCACCTTTAAAAGACTATCCTACACATTCAATACATCTTCTTCACACTTCTTCAATCTAACTTCACAATTCTACAACTTTCTTAAGAATTTTCATAACATTCTCCACCATTTTGGAAGCTCCAAGTCAAAATTATATTGGTTATTGTCCTCCCATTGTTGTGGAAACATTGACATCTACAAGCTTGCAAGCTTGCATCTCCCGTCACATGCTTGAGGGCATCTTGTTGGGGAGGTGATATCTATTTCACTTAGAATAGTTGTTTGATTTAGTAGCATATTGTTGTTAGCATTTCTGGAATTTATTCCATTTCAATACTTTCTTTATCACATTCTCTCTATTGTGGCTATTGTGGCTATCTATGGAGGTGGGAACACCAAAATAGGGGTTTGACGACAACAAGCCCTAAAAAAGCCCCAACATTTTCCTCATTCTACTGTGTGTGGTACCATGTTTGTGTGGAGCTTGCAGGAGGCTAGATTGATCGTAATTTTTATTTTTTCTACCTTTTAAGTTAAAGTATTCTTCTTGTTGTTTTAGTAGTTTAGTTGTTTTATGTCTTTCATCATTGCTTAAAATTGCATTTATCAGGTTGTTAGTCAATTACCTATTAAGTCTAGACTTTACTTCATACTCTTTTTTTGTATGGATTCCAATACCCAACTGGGACTCCAACATGTCGCACTATCATCTGTATTTTATGTTGGGGTCCTCTAGCAGAGAACTACCTAGGCTACAGTCTTGACTAGGTAAGTTTCTCACTTGGTTTCCTAAACTCTCAGGTTGACAAAAAGAAATTAACAAATGAATTATCCTTCCTTTTCACCCTCTTGAAACATCTAACCTATCTTTAAAAAATCCCTTAGCATGAGGTAGATCAAGGCAGCGGATTATTCTAGACCCTCCCATGACCTGGGGTCCTGAGAATTCAGTCCCCCTCCTCTACATTTTGGTGAACACGGTGTGAGTTATTCTAGTTCCATTTCATGGTGTTGAAGGAGACTTCTCTCGTATCCTAGGAGTGTTGTGGGTGTGTGTGTTGCATGGATCCTAGCCTTCCAACCCAACCTACGACCCCTTGTGGTATAGCTAGAAGGATCCCTGAGTGTTGTGAAGTGAAGCCTTGAATAGGTCATCGTCTAACTGTTAAACCCTTGGGGGATTCTGTGAAATTCCTTTCTAGTGTACATAGAGATGGCTTACTTTATGCATCTACCCATCCCATATGTGCATCCTGCGAGTGGATCTCCTGATATAACATTTACCTCACAGGATTTGTCTATGAATGCTAATAGAGATCCCTCTCCTTTGTACATTCCCACACATATCAACAGGAACACTGTAACTAGAATTATCATTGACCCTACATGTTGGGTTCATGTTATCATAGAGGATATCATTTTGATAAATTTTTTACATAAAGATGGATATGATGAGTCTAAAATTACTATACGTATACATGATGGGATTTTTCAATTCTCCCATCAATTCTATCACCATGTTAATCCTGGTTAGACTCAGGACTATGAATTCCCTCTTTGATATTATCCTGGGGTCTGAGTTGTTCAGAGTGAAACTAAGGATTCCTTGGTTAGTTTCCATGAATGCAGTCCCCTTAGTAATCCATAAGTGCTTGAAGTTACCTCATGAGGGTTTTTTGCATATATTCCATAACACTAGCTACAAGTTGATGGTGGCATGTGGAGGCTACTCACTTGATCACTTTTGGCCTACCCCTATTGGTCTTCTCCCTCTCAAGATGGACCTATTGTATCAAACTTATGTGAAATATAAGAATGGGGGCATAGTGAACAAAATGGCCTACCCTCCTCCCCATTTCATTTAAGTTAAAGCTTCCATGATAGCGCAACATAAGGCTACCTCTATCACTTGAAAAAAGGAGGATAAAATGTTTGCTCAAGCTTCTTCTTCATCATCTATAATTCCACTTTCCTCTACCTCTTTCCCTACTATGGAACCTCTTACTTCTACCCCTATGCATCTCTTAGGGATTTTGATGGTGCCCACTTGGTAGAAGTCCAAGAATTAGGTGTTTGACCTTCTTGTCTTACCCACAGTTCCTCAACCCATTGTGTATGGTAAGGGGAAGGGCCCCCATGGAGCCACCTCTACGTCTCAGCCTCCTACTATTCTCGCCCCTAGGGTAGAAAATGGGAAGAGGCCCACTATTGAGGCACTTGAATCTACTCCCTTATTTTTTGTTGTATCTACTCCTATTAGTGTCCAAGAGTCACTCCCTCTACTAAAAATGGTTGTGATGGATACTTCGATGATTGAACAAGATCCTCTTGCTCTTCCCTAAGTTATAGCCTCTAGCTCCCCAGCCACAGAAACCACCTTGCATGTGAGCATAAGAACTAGAGGAAGGCTCCGGCCACTAAGTAGGACACCTTGCAAAAGGAGGAAGGGGATCCAATAACTCCTACTTCAACATATTTTTTTGTGTTCACCTCTTCTTCCCCTTCTACTTAAGTTCCCTCCACCTCAATCTTTCTTCTGGCTCCCCCCTGCAAGTGTGAATGATCCTCACCCCAAGAGCATGCAATTATTCATTTCTCCTTCGACTGAGCCTCCCCTTCTAATGTCCCTTCCATACATCCCACCTTTATCAAAACCCATGGACATGTTGAATACCTTGATGGTGTCCATTGTGGTTTTCTCCTCTTCCTCCTCACCTTCTACTTCATCTAAGGGGATCTCACATCCTTTGATAAAGTGTAAGTTGGAGTATGACCTTGCTTGCAATGGGGGTTAGAAGAAGGGATCACCTTCTTTGGAATTTGGTTCTACATTGGCTTGCATTGTCCTAGTGACAGAGGTAGCCCTAGCATCATCGGAGTTTGTCACTACCCCTGAGTCCTTCAGTGAGGTTGGTAGTGGATATCGAGCACCTCCTTCATTCCCCTCTCAATTGAAACATGGCACTCTCATAAAGTACATGTTCAACTCAGTAGGTGATGTCCCAACTCTGTCAGTATTTTTTGTGAAATTGCCTACTTCACAAGAACTAAGTGAAGAAGACTTCGAGGGGCCCTCTTCCTTGGCTCTCATCATAGGAGAGTCGGAGGGTTCCCCCCTTTCTATCTCACCTTTGTAGGCTCGGCTTCCCTCCCCTTACAATGATCTAGATTGGGAAAATGATGGCGTCTTGGTTAATGAGGACTAGGGGGCGCCTCTTCTTTATCTGTAGATTATATTGTGTGTGTGTGTTATGCTCCCTCGTGCTTGTTTTAAGTGTTACTGGAGGACCCTTGTTACCCTCATAGGTGCTTGGATACAAGAGTGTTATGTGTCATAAACTTCTTCTATTTGTCACATCATTCTTCTCTTTGTTGTTCCTTGATTTTTGATAATTAGGGATGATGTAAAGTGTTGGGGGAATTTAGGCCTCCCTTCCATGTTGATACAATTTTTTATTTTCGTTTTATTTTCATGTGACTTTTTTCACATGGTTTGCTATAGTATGGGGTTGATGACAATTCATTTATATATTATTATATTTATCTATCTATATTCATGAGCATCTTTGACCCCAAAATATCAGATCCCTCTGTATCTTCACTGGTATAATTTGGAAAATAAATGACTATGTGATTAAAACTTTTAGTCACAACAACTAAAAATGACTAAATTCTACTCATTTTTTGCAACACAACTATAAATGACTAATTTGATCATCAGATTAAAAACACAACTAAATAATTAGTCACAAAAATAAAAATTAGACAATATGATATTAAAGTGGATAATATAAAAAAATATTTAGAGAGTGGGTGGTATTATAATATATTATAATACAGTATGATATTATATAATATATATTACTATTATATTATATTATATAATATAATATTATAATATATTTAATTTCAATTCCATTTTGAAAACAATTTAGCACGCAAACTAATGGGTAGGAAAATATTGCCTTAATTTTCAAACTCCTGCCCAAATCTTGGGCATAATTTTCATTTTAATAAACATACTCTAAAACCCTCAAAACCTTATTTTCAGCTTGCAGCTTGCCAAATCAGAGAATTGAAAGGTCAATACCAATGAGGAAGTTTGGAGGAGCCAAAATCAATAGGGTTTGGAGGAGTCGAAACCGATGCTGCTACACTAGTTTCTACATCTTGTCTATATATTTATAGAGTTGAAGCAATTCCTGTTACAACACTAAGTTTTCCTACGAGTTTTATATTGTTGTAATTAGTTTGTTTTGTCTCATAGATTAATGTTCAGTTAATTTATATTAATAGTTTGGTATATTTTTATAGTTGTTGGAAGATCCCTCATTTTTGGAATCATCATGAACCAATGAAAAACATAGCTTGTATCTTAATTGCATGGAGGAAGCCTATATCTCAAGTCTTTATCAAAAAAGCGATTATACATATCCCTGTAAAATATGGCAAACAAAGAGAAGAGAATAACCTCTATTTTTAGCTTGGATTTGAATGAGGTATGTATTTTTAGTTATTTTCCCTATGCTTCCACTATTTTTTCTTCTTCTTTGATTGAATAAGAGAACTGAGTTAATTTTGGATTTGAACATAAAATAGTGCTAAAAAGGATTGGTGGTGGGTGCCTAGGAGGTTGAATATGAGTTTTCCAATTGTCAAGTACAGTTTGGATTTCCTGAGGAGAGCATTGGGAATTTAAGGCCAGTGATTTCTTTCTTTTTAGGAGTGTTTCTTTGTGGATTAAGCTTTCCTTTGCCAATGTTAGAAACTATCTCTGCAATTTTTTTCTTGGCATGTTTTCTTGTCATAGGATATTTTTCTCACATTGAACAATTTTATTATTGGAGTATAAAATGAGAAAAGTATTATGTTTATTTTTTGATTGTGGATATGTATAGAGCAAGGAGAAAATGTAAAACCAATACCTTACTAGATGCATTTACAGTCCACCCCATGTGAAACAATGGCATAATTGAAGACATGCATTCACATTGATGGCTTTTTAGCTTTAGTTTTAGTTTTTTTCAATTATAAAAGTATAATAAATCAGCAGTTTGCATACTGCAAAATATTTTGTTTTCAAAACTCTATATATAGAGTTATTTGTAACATATTTTATATACAGTGATCTAATTTCCAACACTGTTTCAATCCTTTGAGAAAATTTGTTGAATTTTTATGATTGTTTTAGTTTAATTTTTCCAAAATAACATAAGAGCTTTAAAGTTTTATATCTTTCAATCACAACAAAATTTTCTCTTGGTTTGCAATTTCATAGACTAGTTATTGTAACAACATTCTCCAAACATAGGAGTTTACATACACATTTAAAAGTATCATTTCATAAATGATTAACGTGACTAAATATATGGCTAACATGACAATAAATGACTAACATGACTAAATAAATGACTAACCTGACTAAACTATGACTAAATAAATGACTACCATGACTAAATAAATGACCAATTAACAACAATCAATGACTAAATTAACGACTAAATATACTACCAAATTGATCAATCAAAACAATCAATAAATGACTAGAATTGGTTTAGTCATAAATTTGGTCACATTATAAATGACTGGCAATAAACTACTAATGGTCATGTGACCAATTCTAGTAGTTTTATAAGTCATTTATTTTTGTTTTTGTACTAGTGCTTGTTCATTATGTCATTGTTGGTGCTTTCTTTACATCTTTCTCTCTTATTTTCTTACTTTGTGATGTTTTGGTGCTTATGTGTTGTCCCTCGTGTGTGTGACAATATTACCACGATTACATCTTGTCATGTTTTGCAAGCCACAACATCACTTTCATTCTTTTTTTTCTCTCCTTAGGATGTCGCGTGCCTCTTAGTTTAGCACACACCATACTAAGGGGGAGCTATCACACTATTCTAATTTTCAGAAGGTGTATTCGATGGCTGATGAATCCCTCGCTAAAAATACTTTATTTTTCAAAAATTGCATTCTTCAACATGGATTCCTAGTAGAAATTTTCTTTCATCACAGATTTGTAAGATAGAATCTGGAAACATGCCTTCAAGAAGGGAGTATTTTTTTTATGAAGAAATCTAAAAAATTTCCCTTGTGTAATACCCCTCCGTTTTGATTCTTGTTCAAGTTGCTTTATGTTATGTTTGGTTGCAATTACTTTGATACTGGATACATTTTGTTATAATGTTTTGATTTCTACTATTGAGCGACAACATTATTGTGGGATGTAGTTATCTGATTATTGTTTCACATGCATTATGGATTAATGATGTTGTAGAGTTAACATGAGATGTTATTATGAGATTATTGGATTATGATGGAAGTGTCAGTTTCGATGAGTGTATTGGTGAAGAAGACGGTTCGCATCACTCGCTTGCGAGCGCCCTACGAATCCGTAATTTCTTCTTCACGGTGTGTATTATATGTTGGATATATTGTATGATGTTGTTTACTTGGTTGCAGGATTGCAGGTACATGACATCGACTCCACCTGGTTTCACAGGTTTGAGCGTGTCGATCCAACGGTTAAGTTGAACGGGAGATAGTAGCTAGGTAACATGTGTCAAGTCTATACCCTAGCCTTAGTGTGTCATCAGTTGTGTGTGTCGAGTCATTGTCTGTCTTGCTTTGATGTTATTTAATTCTGAAGCATTCTTGAGTTGGAAATAGATATTTAGAATAATTGCATTTAAATCATGTTGATGGTTATTTAATTTAAATAATGCAATGTGGATAAAAGTTTATACTTAAATTAATTAATTATATTTAGTTTATTTAATTAATTAATTTAATCCAAGGGGGTTGAATTTAGTTATTAAATAATTAAATTAATTAATTAAACGTGATTCAAGAGAATGAAAGGAAATAAAAGAATTAGAATTAATTTTGGAATTTAATTCCAACGTGTGAGAATTAAATTAGAAATTGTAATTAAATGTTTATTTGGGAAATTGGTTGCAACTTTGGAAATTAATTTATTATTTGAAATTTCATTTTAAATTGAAAGTGGGTTTTGAAAAGTGAAATTGAAATTGAAATTAAAATTGAAATTGAAAGTGAAATGAAATTGAAAATTGAAATTCTAATTTGCATATAATGTGAATTAGGGTTGTAAATATTGAAATTGAAATATCTAATTTGCATGTAATGTGAATTAGGGTTGAATTAGGTATTTTTGATTTATAAGAATATATGTTTTAATTTTAGGGCAAGAAAGTTTTTAGAAAAATACATTTTTACAGCAGGGAAGAAATTTTGGAAAATTTGCACAAGGGTTTGAAGAAAGATTGATTGTAGAATTGATTGAAGGAAACATTGTTTGCATTTGTTGGATTTTGGATTGGATTCATTGGAGGATTGAAGAAAATTCAGGAAATCTTTGGAGGAGGCTTGCATCAGAAATTCATCTCTTCCTGTAGCTTCTTGTACCAGGTTTTCCTCTTTGTGTTTTATTATTCTTGATTGTTTTCTTTAAAATAGTAATGATTAAAGATTTGTTTGTTAAATCTGTTTTAGAAAATAAATTTGATATTAGAAGAAAAGAATTAAATAAATTTACAGCCTTTGCTTGTGAAAATTCTTGAGTGAGAATTGTGAAAACCTTAGTTGAATTTAAATTATTTGGAGAAATTGATTTTATTGTTATTGAAATTAAACATAGAGATTGAACAAGGCATTTAGAATGTTTTTAGAAAATGAAACCTTCTGTTTATTATCAAAAAAACGGATTTTAAAATCTGCAATATAATTATATTTTCATGGTAAAATGGTCTGATTGCGTCGCCTATAACTTTACTTTCACAAACTGGGTTTTCAAGAAATTTAAAGGGTTTTTGCATTTTGCAATTTTCTAACCCCTATTCAAAAATATCAAATACCCAGATCGTATTTTTTGAGTTATGCTTAAAACATGAGACTGCTGTTAAATTATTTTCCATGGCTGTTCTGAAAATAAAATAATAATAAATTGATATTTATAAATATTAATATTTTAGGTATTGTTATTATAATATTAAAATATTATCTAATAATATTTTATATTATAATTTATAATACTAAAGTATTATATTTATTTATATTATTTTAAATAAAATTTGTATATTTGATTAGTGGAATTAATATTATAAACGTATGGGGAAATTATTGTTTATTTTAAAATGGCATGTTAAAGTTTAATTGAAGGAGTTAAATATTTGATTTAGATAATGCATAATTTAAAATTTAGTTGTGGAATTTAAATTCATGTGTGAAAGGTCCACTTATTAATTTGATTTAATTGGAAAAATATATATTTATATTTTGGAAAATTAGTGATAAGGGATATTTTATTTTGAATTAAACAATTTAATATTCTGTAAAGAATAGAAGAAATGTTAATGATTAAATATATTTAAATATATTAATTTATATTTAGTATATATATAGTGAAGGTATATATCCATTTGAGAGAATAAATAATATTTTATCTTATTTTATTCTGTTGTTTGCAAATTGGGTATTATTAGTGTTTTAAAAGAAATAATTAGTATGTGTAGAAAATGTATAGAGAAATATATTTAAATATATTGAAGAATTATAGAAATATTTATATTTAAATGTTTGTTTTATTTAATGAGATTTAATTAGAAACAATATGAATGTGTGGCCAAATAGACAAGCCAAAAGATATTTTTATACATTGATGAAATTGCATGTTTTTAAATGGATGGTTGATGAGACATAGACTCCGGATAGAAAATTGGAAAAGATTGTTTGCAATAGTGTTAGGTTGCATTAGAAGTAAATTTAGGAACTAACTGCATTGAAAAAGACAAATAGTTATTATGTTCTATTTAGTTCCATAGAGAAATCTAGTCATTGTGAATGGAATGTTAATGGTGTCTATATAATATGGAGCATATATATATATATATTCAGTGTAAGATTTATTATCGTATTTTATTTTAATGAAATGCATGCAATGTATTATTGAATAGAGATTTAAAAATTGATTGATTAGTGTATATGGAAAATGGATAGAGAAACAATATGTTATTATATTAAGGTGATTGAATGTTTTAAATAGAAAAGTGAATGAGATGTAAGATTTGGTTAGGAAATGGAAAGAGTTTACTTGCATGGATTTGTGTCGATTTAAAAGTAAATTAAGAAGTTGTTTTATTGATGAGGCAATCAATTATGTTATTTATTAATTTCTATTTAGATTAGTTGAATCATTGTGATTGGATTATGAAAAGATATGGATTTAGTATATCCAAAAGTAGTATCTTCCTCATGATTATCTTAAAGGATTTAATTCTTTGTATTCAGTAAAGGGAAGTAAGTTTAATTGTTTTAGATTTCCAATAATGAAAAGGGAAATAGGGGTTATGATTATTTTAGATGATCTAGTTATCATGTCTTTGACTTTGTCAACACTACCTATTGAATGAGTATGGATTTAGGAAATCCAAATATTAGATTTGATTGATGACTTGAATGCTTTTGTTGCTATGTCGTCAAGTTGCATTGTTGGTTTTGGGATTTAGTGTTAGTCCTAAATTATAAGTCTTCCAGAAGAACTTAGAGGATAAGGGTTGTTGAATCTTTATGCCATCTAGTTGTTTTCCCTTGGGTAGTGCATGTTCAGTTTTACCCGGTTTTCATGAACGGGGATGTTTGCACCTCCTTGGTTTAGGAGCGGATTATGGGATCCATGTCTCCTTGTATGGAGTGACCTTGTTATGTGGTTTCATCTTGTTGCCTCCTGTGAAAGGAGTGGACTATGTGTTATTGCCTCCAAGATGAATGGAGTGAGTTCTATTATTTGTATCCTCCTTGTGTTGGAGTGGATTATGATGCCTAGTTGGTATGCACTTGTGTTTCCCTTGGTGGATTGTTTGGGTGTGTGTTGTCCATTAGAAGAGTGGCTTTTGTTAGGGGCGGAGCCCAAAGTGGTAAACCGGGTAACCTTCCAAAGTGAGTTAATCAAGTGATAATTAAATTAATGTACTTAGATGATTAGGATGCAGTTCACACTAATCAAGATAATTTAATCCTCACTCATAGACGCAAGGGCTTGTTTAGACTTGTGATGAGTGAGAAGGCCTGGAATGGCAAGATCAACTATCTTGCTCTTGCGAGAGGTAGTTGATTCCACATGAGTGAGTATGAGTGTCGGGATTCGGTTGAGGCCACCAGGATTACTTGTGCCGGAGCCTATGAAGAATGCCCAGAGGAGATCTCATGACAAACCTTGCGATGACACTCTATCTATGACAACTGTTGTTAATTGTTTTATGTGTATGGTTCTGTGAACATACTTGATTATTATTATGTCTGGAAGCAATGTGACCTATGTCAGTGATGTTGGAGTTGTACTTGTATTGTACTTGATTTGTACATGTATTGTATTTGATTTGTACTTGTATTGTACTAGATTTGTACATGCATTGTATTTGATTCGTACTTGTATGGTGAATGAGTTGTACTTGATTCGTACTTGTATGGTGAATGAGTTGTACTTGTTAATTCATTTGGTTGGTTATGTCAGTTTGAATCAGTATGAGTCTGCCTTTGGTTAGAGGTAGTAGATCTTTGTCCATGTTACTTTGTTACTATCTCCTAGCATGGGGGGTGGGCCTTCGGGTACCACATTGGTTGGGTGGAACATGCACCAAAACCGTTGGGTCCCCATCGATCTTCAGTACTTGGTGGTGAGACATCCAGATGGACAGCTCGCGGTTCTTGTTGTATTATCTTGCATTGTAATATTTTAATTTGTATAAGTTATTTATCCCTCTTATGATTATGAGGTGAAATTTTGTACTTGTAATCATTTGTACTATTGCCTCATTCTAGGAATGAGTGATGTAACTATTGCTTTAAGATAATATTTATGAGATTGTATCTCGGTTGATTATCTCATTATGTTATGTGATATTCTTATGATATATGATGTTTATTTCATAAAGTTCATAAGATTATGGTTATATGTATTATGTATATGTGGGTTTAAGTAATCCTAACCTTGTAGCCTTAGAGGTTGTTGTTAATTAGTAAGTGAATGTATGTTAAATGCACTTATAAAAATTGGTTAGCTTATGATGTTAATTGCAACTTCCTTTAAGATTACTGTGGGGCATTACACTGCAATGGAGCATTCTTTCTTTTGAATTCCTTGATGAAAGGAATCTTTCAGAAGGATTCCTTGATGCTAGAATCATTGGGGAAAAATTCTATCGCTTTTCAAAAATGTTATTTCTTTTCAAACAAA